>VZRQ01008237.1:342204-354601 GCA_013397975.1 Machaerirhynchus nigripectus
AGATACCGGTAGGTAAACATGCCTGATGCTTACAGTAATGTGCCTGGGAAATTCTACTACAGGAATGAAAACATAGAAAAACTGCAAGGAACAACTACAAATTCTGCAGAAAGACCTCAGAATGTAAAGTGAATGGATGGTAAGAGAGGAGGTGAAATTCCATGTATGCAGCTGTAGTGGGACACCGAGAAGGAAGCAGCCCTTACTTCACGAGAGTGATGGATTCTGAACTTGATGTTGTCACGCAGGAACAAGATACTGGAATTGCAATAGCTACTTTGGTGAAAACATCAGCTCAGCTCTCATTTGTGGTCAAAATTAGTACTGAATATTAGGAATTAGTAGAAAAGAATGGAGAACAACCAGGATAACCTCCTATCGCTTCTATCTGAGGTTTAATACTATGCAATTCCATAGCATGCCTAAGCCTAAAAGGCTGTGTGCAGTTCTGCTTCCTCCTGTTTAAGGACAGACAGAAAATTGAGATTCAGAGAAGTGTGTGTGGTCTGGAGAGGACAAATAGGTAATGACTAACCACTTTGCTTTATGATACAATGACTAGGGAGACTAGGTGGGAAGCTGTTCAAAACAAAAGGAAGTGCACCCTTTCAAAGCACACCTCAGCTGTGTGCTTTGGCCTAAGATGCTGCAGATGCATCAGTGATTGAAGAAATTTTGGAAACATAGGTCTGTGAAGGACTGTATAAGTGTACTGAGATCCTGTTTTACTGGGTGTCTGTAAGTCTTGAATCACTGATGGGCACCTGTATGTTTGCCTCACTTAACTCTTCCTTAAGAATCTCATATGGGTGATCATCAGAGTCAGGTTAATTAGGCTGGATGGACCATTGCCCTATTCAATCTCTTACACTAAAGAATTTGAATGCTCTGGTGAAGGGACTATCTGAATATTGTTTGGCAAAGGGTGGGTGGATTTCAAGCATAATACTGAAGAAACATTTTATTACTTGGTTGATACAATGAAGAGCAACATAATTTTGTCTTTTCCTTTTTTCCTTACCCTTAGTTCTTTTTTATCTTTCTGCTTTCCCTCATCTGCTTGCTTTTAACCTCTGCTTCTCTTTAAATTATTTTTCCTTTGTATCTAACAATCCTCCAGCCCTAAAGAAAAATAGGGCTAAAAAAAGTAAGCACCCACAATGGTGAATTCACTCTGTGAAGCATTTCCAGCTTTCCTTCTTTGTTCTTGGCTCTCTACTGTGGAGCTGTACTCAGAGTCTGTGTTCTCCCAGCTATCAGACAAGATCAGGAGATGCCATAGGGTGAGATTTGTAGGGAGTTATGATTCTTGTTTAATGTTCTCTCTTATTATTATTCTATCTACAGAAGAACTTGCAGTTTATTTTATGCTTGTTCATCAGTTGTTTAGAGATCAGGTTAAAAAGTGGTTCCAGAGCAACAGCACTGTCTGAGGTCCTGGTTCAGCGCTGGTGGCTGACATGCCAGTGGGATGCTGGTGGAGTCAGCCTTGTTTGTGCTGGATCTGTTGTGCTTTCACTGTGTCTTCAGCAGTAAGATAGCAATAACAAACATTTGGAGGGATAAAAGTTTTCCTGTTTTGATCCAGACACAGGTGTAACACTCCTGTTTCTTTCCAAGATGAAGCTTTCCTAATCAAGTCACTTTGAATTGAACTAACATAAACAAGTGGGGCATTGACGAATTTTTGGAAGTGCTGTACTTCTTTCTTTTCAGTGGGTGGAAGTTGTCCCATGACAAGCTCCATTGAAAATCCAGTATTTCTTATGCTCTCACTAATCTTTTTAGAAAGTGCTTAAGTGATATATAAATAGCACAAGATTTTCCTCCTTCTCTATTCTGAAATAATCAAAAGGACTTTGGTAAAAGACAGGGAATGTGTTTGAAATGAGACATGAGATGTTAATTTGGCCTCTCCTCCTCTGCCTTGGCATTGGAATAGCAATGATTTGGCAAGTTAAATGCCTTTTTATCTCCTGATGACCCAAACTACTTTGAGTCCCCAAGCCACCAGTCTTTCTTCATCTACTCTTCCTTCCTTGAGGCCATTTCTATTGGTTTTATAACAAGCAGGGGCTGGTATCATCAAACCCAGCTGTACACATGCTGAGTGATTGCTGTGACATAACAAATTGCATTTTCTGCAAGCTTTAGTCAAATGTATTTTCATTTATAATGTTACCAGAAAAAAAACCCTCCAAACAATCAGCAGAACTTGTTCTTCAGCACTTTTCAGTTACAAGGAAGGGAGTTACAAGAAGAAGAAAACAAATACCAAGAAAAGATGCATGTTTGTTAGGTAATTAATTTCTGAGAATCGAAATATACCCTTAAGGATATTTTAATCAGATATAGTTAGACACTCCATTCCTAGGTCCTGGCAGTGGTAAGAGATTCTCAGATCTCTGTATCTGATTATACTATCTGAACATCTATGACTTTTTTTCCCATCAGATTTGTAGATTCATCTGTAGCAGCCTCCACAGAAAAACACAGTGTATAGCTTTCTGTCAAACAGAAGGACTGTCACTGATCTTTTTTGATATAACATTAATGCCACTGGTAGATCCAAATGAAACCAGAATCCTGTTGCAGTAACCACTGAGTAAATAAACTGAGTTATAAACTTGTCTGTGGTTTCCTCAGGTATGGTATCTGTAGATGACAACACTTTATCAGCAGTAACCAGTATTGTTGTGCTCTTAAATAGATAAACCCTCCCCCCCACCGAATGCTCAATGTTGCATAGTTAGGCAACACAGGATATATGTTAGTTATCTGTATTTTTGGATGAGTGATCTGAATTTGAGAACTGAAAGGAAAGCTATAGTTTAAAATGAAAAGACTCAATTTTGGTTTTCTTTCATGATCTCAGCTAACAAATCCAAAGAGTATTTTGGCACACTCTAAGTTCTTTCCTGCTGATTTTTCAGTTGTATTTGCTATACAGAATATGCATTTGAATTTTGTTTTGTGCGTTGCTTCATAGGGAGTTCCAAGCAGAACATAATTGATTCAGGTTTAAAGGATGGTTTTTCATGCTGTGTCACTTTTAAGACTTGCAGTGTACTGCAAGCTGCCACTAAATTCAGCAGGAACTTTGAGATTTATTTATTTATACTATGTATTAGTTTTCCTCTAATTGCAAATCCCACTGGTGTGCAAGAAAATTGTAGACACTTCATTTCCTTAAAAGGCTCTTGGTTCTATCAACCCAGAAATGATACAACCCATTCTTGCTCCAACTAAAGTCAGGAAAAAAAGTCTTTGCCAAGGATTTGCTGTTGACCAAAACTCCAAAATGCTTACAGGTGTTCTTACTGCATCTAGTGAAGAAGAAGAATCCTGTTTAATCAGCCAAGTGGGAAGCTTTGCCTGACAACCTGCTGTAAAGAATATCTAGGGCGTTCCTGATGGCAGCTCCATGTCTGCTAACCCTGGGAACATCAACCATTAAATGTTGAGTAGAAGTGTTTGAAAATAATTTCCTCAAACATTGTGAAATGAAATTATGAAACAGCAGTATTCTGTCCATTCACATTGCTTTTGATCACAGAAGCAGAATGAAAGCATTTATGACCATAAAGAATTTTTCCAGTTCATACAATTTTTCCCTCAAAAAAAAGAACATCTCTCCAGTTTCCTCTCTAAAACAAAAGAAGTAACAATGTGAATAGTTTAGAAAACTTCAGACAAAACCTGAGTTCCTTTACTGAACAGCCTGAACAAGTAAAAAGGCAGTAAAATCGATTATCCCATATGCTTAGTGGAGCTGGTCTGTACTTATTTTCTCCAAAGAGGCCAGAGGACATGGTGGAAGCAGCAAGATCATGAGGGGGGGAGGAATAGTTCCCACCTTTTCCAGAGTATGGAAAGCAGGAGGACCCGAGGTGTCACCATTCAGACATAGGAGACAGCCTAGGGAAAACAGTCTTCACTTATCTTTTCACAGAGCTTCTTGCTTCCACGTGCAGCTGCCGTGACATTGCATTTGCTTTTGTCTCATGGAGAAATGACCATGTAAAACTCTTCCAGAACCTGCTGCTAATGAATATGTGTCGGATTTTTTTTTTTTTGGTTTTGCTACATGATTTATCGTGCTATAACCAGAAACCACCAATTGTCTACCATGCTGAGTGACTGCTTGCTATTCTCCCATGCATACACACTTTGGAAGAACATGTCTCTTCCTTTGTGCTAGTTATCCACTTTTACTCAAAATGGACAGCTTTGGGGAGACTCTCTCAGAAAAGTCCTTAACTTTTGAAAGAGTTTTTATCTTCTGGTCCAAGTTGCTGTGTCTTTGGGACATAATACATAGCCTATTTTTGTGAAAAGTCAAGGATGTAGGCAGGCATGGAGGCTTTGGTTTGCAGTTGGATGAACTGTTTTTCTTATTATGCAAAACATAAAGAAAAAATAAAAATATTTTGAACATGATACTTCTGATTTAAATAATTTCAATAACTACAATGTTTTCAGGCTATGGAAAGGAGTAAGAGGGCTAAGAATTTAATAACTGAACTTATACAATACAGAATGCTAATTATTGCTAAGGGCAGTAAGTCAAGCACACAAAAGTTAGGTAGTAATGGTGGGTGATTTGACCCTGGCTAGACACTGAGTACCTACCAAAGCTACTCTGTCACTCCCCTCCTCAGGTGAGCAGGGGAGAAAAAATATTATGAAAGGCTCATGGGTCGAGATAAGGACAGGGAGAGATCATTCACTCATTGCTGTCACAGGGGAAACACAGGCAACGTAACTTTGGGAAATTAACTGAACTTATTATTTATTATTATTACTTATTTTTACCTAGCGAAATAAGAGTAGGGTAATGAGAAGTAAAATAGACCTAAAAACATTTTCCACCCACAACTCCCTCCTCCCTGGGCTTAACGTTTTTCCTGATTTTATACCTCTGCCCCAGTTGCGCAGGAAGATGGGGAAAGTGGGTGGCAGGCAGTTCATGACAAGTTGTTTCTCCTGCCACTTGCCCCCCAGGGAGAGGAGTCCTTCCCCTGCTCCAGTGTGGGGAGACAGTCCTCCATGGACTTGTCAAACATGTGTCCTTCCCACAGGCAGTTCTCAACAAACTGCTTCAGTGTGAGTCCCTTCCGTGCAATGCAGCCCTGCAGGAACTGGCTGCTCCAGTGTGACCCCTCTGGGGTCACAAGTCCTGTCAAAAAAACTGTTCCAGTGTGGGCCTCTCTCTCCATGGGGCCACAGGTCCTGCCTGCAGCAGGAAGCATGGGCTTCCCACGGGGTCACAGCCTCCTTTGGACATCCCCCTGCTCTGGCATGGGGCCCTCCAGGTGGATCTCTATTCCCCTGTGGACCTTTGTGGGCTGCAGGTGGATCTCTACTCCCCTGTGGACCTCCATGAGCTGCAGGGGCATCTCGGCTCCAGCACGTGGAGCATCCCCTCTCTCTCCTTCCTCACCCACCTTGGTGCCTGCAGGGCCATTGCTCTCACGTGTCCTCACTCCTCTCTTCTCTGGCCACAACTACTGTTGTGCAGTAACTTTTTTGCCTTCTTGAGTATTACATCCCAGAGGCGCTGCCACCATCGGTGCTGGGCTCAGCCCTGGCCAGTGGTGTGTCTATCTTTGAGCCAGCTGGCATTGGCTCTGTTGGACACAGGGGAAGCTTCTAGCAGCTTCTTAGAGAAGCCTCCCCCTGTAGCCCCTCCATTACCAGAGTCTTGCCATGAAAACCCAATACAACTAAAATCAGGATCACCAAGTGATCTTATTTCCATTTTCCTGCAGTGCTACTACTTCCAACTTTTGTTCGTCATGGAATATAACCTTGCTTATACCCTGAACTGACAGAATCATAACGCAGGCTAATTTATATATATAAGAATGAAAAAAACAACTCATAGTAGTGCACTTTTAAATGGTCTGCCTGCAATAAATGGATATGCTTTACTTTGCCAGCAAATCTCACAGCTGCTTGGGAAATGGTGGGATCTCTTTAGTTTGGGGATCATTATGGGACAGAACACAGGAAAGACTCTGGCAGCAAAGAGTTCAGCTCAACCCAGATTCTTGACAGATTTTTGGTAGTGCCTACAGGCAACTTTTGAAACACATTAAAAAAAAAGACACTTGCTAAATTCACAAGTGATTACCAAGATGCACAAAAACTGCAGAACTGCAGGCTGGGCTTCCTTTCAAATTGAGAAAGACATAGGTACCTCCTTATACTCTCATTGCTCTAGTCTGGCCCAAGTTAAACTAGCAACAAAACAGAAGACCAGACTGTGAGGAGAGGGCTTTAGTGTCTGAGTAAAATCATCAAAGTAACTAAATTCAGTAGGGTTTGCAGTGTGTGTGTGTTGGTTACTTGTTTTTATTTCTCAGTAACAAACAATACTAGTTTTAATTTATTTTGTCTTTTGTCTGTGCCTACTCCTGCTTCTATAGCCACTTTCAAGTTGTTAAGCTTTTTGCTTTATAACAATTCTAGATTACAAAGACTGGTTGTAAACAACACCATCTAGTTCTTTCCTAGCAGGCAACTGAATACAGTGTAGGAGCAACTGAGGAAAATATCACTTGAACTGGATTTGTTTTTATCACTACTATCAAATGATCTGATAGGACGTGCATGGCTGGAAAAATGCTTACAATATGTCATGCATCTTGTTAAGCTGCTGACTCCCTTCCTACAAAATGCCTTTTCAGAAGTACATCTACCTTACTGTGTTCACTGTCAGTCTTGGAGAGTGAAAAGGCAGAGAGCAAGTGAGATCTTGGTCACATAAATATGCAGTCTGTGCCTAACTAAAGGGGCAAATGAACTAAATCTCATTAATGACAGTCAAACTCTGTATAGGAAAACCCATTACCGAATTTTTTTTTTGTTTATTTCTATTTAATTTATGTGCATTTTTTAGTGGACTTAAGATATGCTCAGAGCAAAAAAGAAGGTTCATACAGGGGTCTGCACTAATTTAGGTAAATCACTTTTTAAAAGTGACTTAGATGCTGGCCTACTTCGAGAATTCACTATTAAATTCTTGTGCATGGACAACACCACCACCACTTGGTAAGCTTGCTTGAGGGCTCCTAGTGCTAGATCAATGCCACAGAAATGTCCAAGTTATGAGACTTCACAGCTGGTTAAAATTCCTTTTAGAAATTGTGATGGTCTAATTCTATGAAAGCAGGAGTTATGCCAAGTATCCTCTCTATCTACTCATCCCCAAAAAGGCCAGCACAAAACTGAAATCTAGGTGAGCTCTGTATCCTGTGTTTTAGACCTCTTGGCTGTGACAGAGTCATATATATATACGTAGTCATATATATATATGTATATAAATGTATGTATATGTATATAAAAGAGCATGTGTGCGTGTGCACACTCTCTATCCAAATTCCACTTGTACTGCTGGGTGATGTAGTAACACAGGAATTCAATATTAATGATTAGGGACAAGCAGACAGAGAGGAGCAACTACTGGATTGGTAATATATAGCCTGGCTTAGTTTGAAGAGGTGTCTTGGGGCTAATATCCAAAAAAATGAAAACTTAAATTAGTCTAGATAAGAAAGTTGTGTAAGGCAGCAGAATATATTACCATCCAAAATAGAGGGAAAACATCAAATATTTTTATTACGTATTAATTTAAAAATCTGTGAATCTTGATTCAAATTTAATAGCCCTTATGTCTCAGGTTTGTAACTTCACATCATTTCAGTCTAAATTCTGACCTATGTAAGTGAACAGAGTTACTAATATTTCCTATTATTTCTACTCCTCAGACTTTATGACTGGTTTTCTCCAAGGCATTCTTCATTCTCAGTCCTATCTTCCTCTTCATTCTGAAAGTATCAGTTTAGGGAATTGGCTGAAAGATAGAAAAACAGACACATAAAAATTGTTTGACTGACAGTATTCATTGTAAAATATTCTTTTTTTTCCTGGAGGAGATATGAAGGTGAATCAGGAAATGGATGGCATTTTCAGATCACATGAATCAGTACCCGAGAATTCATCATTTTCACCAAATAGCTAACTACTTTTAGGGACTTGAAGTTAGATAGTCCTTATTTAGAACTTATATAATAATTCTTTAACTGCCTTATCTGTCAGAGACTTTAATGGAAAGAAAGTAGCACTTACTAAAAATCAGCTCACAGATTTATAAATGCAAGTGCACATTTATTTATATTATACAGCTGTTTTGAAAATATGCGTTCATGAAAATAAACCACATTTTTTATAAAGAGGCCTAATAATATAAATACCACGAGAAATACTACTTTATTGTCTTTTGATCACAGATGGTAAATATATACTCATCAGAAAAATGTATAGTTCTCAAAAGCCAAGTTTTAGACTCTCATCTAGCTTTTCCTAATTCATAGATATTATGGAGACCAGTCAGTTTAACCTTTAAATACAGCACGTAACACGAGACAGTAATTCAATGGAAAACAGCAAAGTTTGTAACTATTGACATTTATTTCCCTATGATTTAAATCAATGGTGTCTTTTGCTAAGACAATTAAAATTATGCTCAGTTTGACCTTGCCCTGTGTCTGCTGCTGGGCATACACAGCTACAGCCTTTCCTGGCCCACTTTTTAACAGTGTCCTTCCCTACCGGACCCATCTGAGGATGAGGATGGCAAACTTAAATCCTCTGGGTCTTCTGCTTTCCTGGGATGAAGATGTCACTCCTATTTTTACACATAACGATATCACAAGTCCCTGGTATTTAAATATGGCAGGCTCATGATGATCCAGCCTTGCAAAATGTTGTTGCTCAATGCAGGCGGGAATGCTAAGGGTCTGCTCAACTCAAATGCAGCAGGGCAAAGACTTTCCTGAATCTCAGTGGGAAAGAAGGAAGAAACAGTAATGTAGATCTGATGATTAGGTATTTCAACAATGTCATATAAGTCAGGTGAATTCAAGACACCAGACTGCACAAACTCTCTGTTCTTTAGCACTGGTTCAGGAAAGGGTGCTTGTTTGTATGCACCATTCTCCTGCCTGGTCTGCCCTGGAAAGGCTCTGGTCACCAGCAGGATTTCTCCTAAGAAATAAATGATGTGGTTAAAAAACACAAAAGTAGGCAATTAACTATGGGACTTCAAAGTTTTCCTCTGCCTGTTTCTCATGAATTAAACAAAAATGACTAATGTTTTCAATGGTCTGGAAAAAGCAACATGCAGTGGTAATAAAGACTTTGAACTCTGTGATCGTGAAGCAAGCAAAGTCCTTTCCCTATGATGGAAACATAACTCAAGGTTCAGTTTTACTGAAGCTAACACATTCTTCCTTTTCTTTTTTTTTTTCTTTTTAACCCAACTTAAACTTTCAATTTACTGTATCTGACTTTGTTTTTCTGAATGGTGAGAAGTGCTTACTATGCAAGGTTCTTTTGATGGGTAATGTGAAGACAGGCCTTCCCTTATGCTGTAACTTTCCTACCTAAACAGATGGAAATCCACCCCCTTCCCTGCTTTCTAACACTCCTTATATCCTGCCACCACAGGAACAAGCTGAAATCTGGCTTCCCACCAAACTGGCCAAAAGCCTGAAGGTGCTGTGCAGACTTTTCTCTTCCAACTGCTGTACCTTTACTGCTTCCACATGCTGCCATCCCTTAATATGCTAGGCTCTATTCTGTTGGAAGGAGAGATCAAAAATTACTAACGGTGAGAACTATAATGTCAGGAAAATACAAGAGGAGGAGGATGAGCTCCATACTGGAAGATGGGACGGGATGGACTTGGTCTTCTGAGAAGTTTCAGGTTTTTTTCCCTTCCTTAAATCAGATTAGCAGAGCTTCTCCTGCTGCTTTCTCCCTTGCCCTTAGCATGATATTTCTAGATTATATTAGAATATCCTTATTTATTTTGGATATAGTAACACACTGAGGCTTAGCCTAGGATTGAGACACCACTGTTCAACTTGTGAAGAAACAAAAAACCCTCAGCGCCTACTTGCAATGGTACATCTGGGGATTGCATCACCTAAAATTGCTGGGCTCATTCACTAAACTCATCTGGTTTAACTCTATAACTTAGACATAGCACAGAGTTACACATAACATTAAAAATGTTACATTTTGTACCTTTATTTCAAACATGATTAATCTCATGGGAAGTTTCAGACATCTTTGCCCTTGAGCTTCTCAAATAAAATTAAATAAAATTAAGCATTGACATCATTACTGTTCTTCCATGAAACTGGTACTGAGCTATAAAGTGCATGACTTAAAAGCTCTGGGGCTGACACAGAGTTAATATGATTCCAGCGGAATTTTTCTTAGAATGTACTGAATGTCATTAACACAGTATGACATAAAGATATAAATGTGGTGACTTTTGGGGTTTTGTTTATTTTTTTACTTATATGCCTATTGTTTCATAGCCAAACTGCAGATGAATTGCTAGAGGCTAAAATGTACATCACTCAAGGCGCTAGAATTTTGATAGGTTTTTTTGCTGGCAGTTGGTTTTGGATACACAGTGCTTACTTTTAAAGTAGAAATTTTCTTTTTTTTTTTTACACAGCAGTTGGAAAATCAAATATATCTCCTCTTTAAAAAGAAAGTCTAAATGTACTGTACTAGGTGGAGATATATAAAAAGTGTGGAACTTGTTGATGTGAAGAGATATGTCTCAATAACACTCCAAAGAAGTTAACAGATAGGTGAATCATCTTATATCTGCACTTACTTTGACAGCAACTTTTAGATGTAAAATGAATTCTTATATTTCTGTAAAAGTATTTTCTGGATTGGAAGGAAATCACACAAGAAAGTGACCCTAGGCGTTACGGTAATTACAGTAGTGGCTTATCAAACTCTATTGTTATAAATAAGGAAACATCCTTGACTGTCAGGGTTACATGACTTTAAGAAAAAAAAAAAAGAGTTTGGCCTTTAATATTTGGGTTGGTTTTTTTTTTTTTTTTTGAATACCAACAACTAATCAGAAGGAATGTTCCTAATTCCGGACTTCATTTTTAATGATAATTTCAAACTTCTGTTAATGTTTCTACATGAACAAGTTTCTCTTATATCCTAGCCAAAGTAAAATTCTCCCTTGAGCTGGAAGTTTAAGGCAATTTGGACTTGCAGCATTTGGCTTGCTGATAAGTTTTGATGCTAGTTGTTTTAATTAGCTGATTTTTACACAATTACTCTAGCATGGATCAATTCCACGGTTTTGTTCTAATACACTCTTACTGCTTTTAGTTTTCTAAATGGAGGTCTTGCTGCGAACAACAAAAGTCAGTTTCTGCTGCAGCTTGTAGTAGAAATGAGCAAATGCTGTCATAAAAGAAAAACACAACTCTGATGGAATTAATTACAATGCACACACGAACAAAAATAACCTCCTGGTTTACTACAGGTGAGCTGACAAAACACAAAGGCATGCGCCGAAATCCCGGTGAGCGCGAAAATACGAACGCACGTACCTGGGGGAGACGCCTGAGCGCCCCGGCTGCAGCCCGCAATGCCACGTCTCACTGTCCCACGCACGCCCCGGGAGCTTTATAAGGGATTCTCCCAGGGCCTGGAAATGAACTTGTGGGGCTGACACGTCGACCATGCCATGGGGGGAGGGAGGGTACTGGAGGGGGCGGAGAGGGACTCGCCGGAGGCTCTTACGTGGCGGCAGAAATGTCAGCACCGGGCTCCCCCGCGCAGCGGGGCCGGGGCCGCTGGTGGGGGGCTCTTGTTGCCTACGGGGTTCCGCGCCGGGCACCGGAGGCCCGGGGCCGCGACACTGGGGCTGGCTGGCCGGGACACTGGGGCTGGCTGGCCGGCTGGCTGCGGCATGGCGTGTGAGGGGTGCGGAGAGCCGGCGGGCGCGCAGCTTGGGAGCTCCCATGGCGCTCCCGTGCCCCTTCCGTCCCGGGGCAGTCGCTGGCGCCCGACTCTCCTTCGCCTCATCTATCTGCTGCTCTCCGCTTTTGGTACATTCCCCTGGCCCCGGAGCCCCGTGGAGCCCCGGGCAGCGGCCGGGAGCCCCTGCGGACCCGGGAGCGGCGAGGCTGCCCGTGTCCCACCGCCTCCCCTCCCTGCTACTGTCTCTTGCTGCAGCTCGCCAAGATTTGTTGTGCTTAGTTGTACTGGCGCTGGGGCGCCCCTGCTCAGATCTGATGGTAAAGGAGCAGCCTCAGGTCATGTTTTCGTGAGCTGCGGTGATTAAGGAATAAAAGGAAATAAAAAACCCAAACCCCAAGGACAAATATCTCAACCAGTTGCAACTTCTCAGCTGGCCCGGAGGGGGGAGCGCGGGGGAGGGCAGGGAGTAATGAGAGATCGCTCCAGCCCGGGGCAGCGCCGGCTGCGGGACGAGCCCAGCCGCGCACCGCATCGCCGGGGCCGGGCGGCCGTGGCTGCTCCGCCCCCGCGGCAGGGC
>VZRQ01008237.1:354722-380253 GCA_013397975.1 Machaerirhynchus nigripectus
GCCCCTGTGTCCGCCGGGCGCCCCGGGGGGCTCGGAGGCCGGGCGGGCTGGGGTCCGGACGGGCGCGGCGACAGGGTGCCGGCAGGGGGAGCCGGCAGCGAGGCAGAGCGCAGCGGCCACCGGGCACTGGTGCCGGGGAGCGCTGCCGGCGCTCGGAGCCCGTCTCGGGCATTGCCCAGCCCCACCCCCGAAAGTCCACCGAGCCTTTCAGAACGGGCGGCAGTTCTCCCTGAAGACGGTGCTGTTTGCTCGGGACCAGAAAAACAGGCGGGCAGGCAGCCGCATCTCCAGTGGGGCTGGAACCCGGACCGCGGGCGCTCGGCGCAGCGGGACCCCCGCGCCGCTCTTGCCCTCGGGGTCGCGCCCGCGGGAGCGCGTTCTCGCCCAGGAGAGCGAGGTGCGTTGCTGTCACTGAGCCCCGGCTGCGGAGAGGCAGTCGCTGGCTCCGGAACGTTTCGGAGGGGTTTTGTAACACTTCAGCAAGTGAAGTTTGCTCAGGCTCATCTTCTGGTGAGAGCAGAAGTGGCGTGGAAGGCATCGGCAGCTGAGAAACATGGGCTTTCAGTGGGATGTTTGCGTAGTATGATTTGAAACCCCTATGTACTTTTATTCTCGCTGTTATTTAACTGGGCTGCCTTCGGTCTGGCGTGGCGTGACTGTATTTCGGCACTTTCTGAATTGGGGAGTTTGAGTTTACCATTCTGCAGCGATGCAGATGGAAACACCTCAGTCAGTTGTATACATCTATCATTCTGTGAGGATTGCTTACCAGATAAGTGACAACTATTAGGGTTTGTTGTATCATTCCAGATGCTGAGTGTGCACTGTAGACTGACACAACGATAATCTGCCCGGGATTATTCCTGGGGGGCAGCTGGAGTGGGGAGAGCTGTCAGTGCATCTGTTCCTTCAGCAAACTGGGCTATTGGCAGGAGAGGTCTGTGCATGCAGGCACACGCAGCCTTGTGAAGATGGTTAGAATTTGCAAGATTATAGCTGAGAAAAACATGCTAAAACTAAAATATGTTGTTAAAGTTATAGTGATAGCATGTTCTGGGAGCCCTAAGGTAGTGCATCTGAAGATCGTACTTTCTGAAAGCTGACTAACCACTCTTGGTTTGAATTTGGTGTAAAAGGTTGATGTGATGCTAGCCCAGCTAGAGTGCTGTAAAGTAGATTTTTTTTTTCGTAGTGGAACTTGCACTCAAATCTTACTTCTAGCAGTTTGAGCATCTCCTGGTTGTTATATAAGGCTGACTCAGTTCAGTAAAGTTTGACTTAGAATTGTTGAACTTGGTGATGTCATATATATAACACATACTCAATCAAAAGTGTATTGCTGCCTTGAAAAGCTGAGGTATGGCCTTGGGTACTTTGCTTAGTCTGGTGAAAGATTTTGGTAGATTTCTGGATTTTGTGCTGTGTTCCCACCTTCCTCTCCAGCAGGTACTGATAATATAACTTTATTACGTTTACTAATGAATTCATCTCATATTCTCATATTAATGCTGAACAGCTGTGAGGAATCCTGCTGAGAGGTAAGGTTTTGCTCTGGAGTGTGGCAGTTTACTTCTCTGTTCGAGAGGTTGTTTTGAACTAAGTAGTGTAAACACTGGCTTCTAAATTGTACTGTTTATTCCTTAGGATGTTGTAACAGATTTGTTTTGGTTGACAAAGCTGAAGGCATTAATATCTGAAGTGTCTCATTTCTTTTAATCTTTAACTAGTGCTGTTTTCATAAAATACTTGCAGGTAGTAGGAGTGCCTGTGCACTTTGTAATGATCCATAAACATGGTTGTAGCAGGCTTGTTGTGCTCATTTCCTGTTGGGCAGAGATGCAGAGGGTGGTAACTGTGTATTGCTACTGTTTTCAGAAGAAGGAAAATGTGTGGTCTTTCGTTTTTCACTTTCTTTTCCCCCAGCTACTTAGGGAAACCACGTGGATTCTGACTTCTGTTGATACAGTCTTGCACAAACACAGGATTTTCAATGAATGAAGTTCATTGCTTTTCAGAGAGTAACTGTACGCTACAATCTATGAACTGCAGAAATACAACATAAGTCTCCTGCAATTTTTGGCTTTTCTGTTAGAGGTTGCACGCAGGAATTCAGCCAAGGGAGCAGCTGAGCTCCTGGGGTGAGCAGGAGCAGAGAGACCCATTTCTGCCCTCTGGTCTGCAACAGCTTTATCAGCAGTGTTGGCTGGGTCTGAGTTCTGTGCTGTAGGACACGTAAGTGGATAGCTGATAGTACTATCGGTTGATAGTAGGTGTGTACTACCTGTACTATCTGTTGATAGTGGGGAGGAGGGTGTGTGAAATCTGATACTGTGCTACTTCATGTAAAGCAGTATCTAGTAATTGGTTAATATGTTGTGATGATGGACTTCTGAATAGCAGTGAAATACGATTTAGCTTTAGATTTAACATCTGGTTTATAAAATTTTGATACGCTCTTGATGTTTAGTAATGTACGTTCTGAAGTGACTATGGCTCCTGAGATGAATTGCTATTGCTCTGGCCATAATTATAGGAAGCAGCACTGAGGAGCTTCTTTTCTGTAACATCATTTTATGGAAATGTTTAATGGGCATTCTTGTCAATGCAGAGTTCTCCAAATTATTGTTAATCCGTCTGTTTCTCTTTATTATCATCCTTTTATCCTCTTCGGCATGTGTATACATTCCTGTTTGGAAACTGTTAACTTACAGCCTGTATGTTCGTTCTCTCCTAATGTGTTTTGCAAAGCTGGAGCTGATTCAAAAGAATGAGTTGTTGGGGTTTTTGTTTTGTTATTTTGTTTTTGTCAAAAACTATAAGCATTTTTGAACTGACCCTTTTGAGGTATGTTTGCCAACTACTGGCGGTAGGCTGGATTTAATTTCCAGGCTGCAGCATTGCAGCTGTGACCCGTGAAAGGCAGGTGGCACTCTGCTCTCTGCAGTTCTTACAGACACCTGGGGAACGCCACAGCCTGAGCTGTGCATTTCAGGTACGGTTTGCTGTTAAACCTGTTGTTGTTAAAACGGCGAATTGTTTTCAAAAAAAGAGGGGCTTTTATTTTAGTTTCCTTTGTAAACGTGTCCTGTGATTTGTTTAAGAAATTTGCCAGTTTGCATCCAACTATAGCACATTTGCTTCACATTTGTCAGGAAGGTAGCAAATGTAAACCAAGTTAATGGTCCCCAAACTGCAGTCTAATTAGTGTCCTCTTGATTTTTTGGTAGAATGTGTATTAGAAACTATGAAGCACTTAGATCTTGTCATTTGGTGGATTTGTTCATGCATCTATTATCAAATTTGTGTTTTCCCCTGGGTACTTTGATGCAATCCAATTGTCTGCTGTGTAGTATCAACTCTTTATCTCCATACATAAATAAATTAATAAAATTAATCTCCATTTGGGGAGATTGATTTTGGAAGAAATTTCCTGGTGTCCCAGTATATATTAGAAAGTCAGGCAACTCACAAAAAAGCTGATGTTTGTCAGTGATAGTAGCAGAAAACTGGGGTTGATACATAGTCTGTACTGAGGCCTTTGCAGTGAAACTCTTGAGTTTAACTCAGCTGTTGAAACTTATCTTTTTGAATATTATCTTTTCTTTGCTAACAATTTGAATAACTTGTTCAGAAAGTTTAAATGCTGTGTAGCATGTCAGCTGCACTGTAATTTCCAGACTTACCTCCAATTAGCTTATCTGTGTAAAGAAATTTCTTGCATGATAGCCAGATAACACAGCTTTTCATTCCTTTTACATTTTTAAAAAAATCGGGATATATCCCCAAGCTCCAGTATACCTTAGAATTGTTGGATCTTAATTTCTGACAGAACTGGTCAATCTTTTCATGGTTACCAACCTCAGTAATGGAGATTAGTTTCATTTAGGGCATGTTGATTGAGCAGCTCTGAATCTTTGGCATATAATATTCTGATTTTTTTTAATCCCTTGCTAGATGAATAGCAACATGCATCCATTTATCAGTATTTGTTTGGTTTAGGAGAAGCCTCAGAGAAATTATAATTTTGAAAATGCTGAAATGCAGCCTGTTACTCTCCTCTCTCTGTGTAATACTGGGACACATTCTTGGGCATTACTAAATACACCTGATGAATGAATTAGAGAACATGTGATGGCTGCAGGATTGCCTTATAATGTGAATTGGGTGGGCTGAAAAAATGGGCTGTACTATGAATGGTGAGATCTTCTCACTTCTTTTCCCCACCTGTCTCTAAATTTAAAAATTGAGCTGCTGTCTTTGGTGCTGTTGTCCTTCTCTGAATTGCTAGTCTAGTTGGAAACCCAGAATGCTATTGAAATGTGGTATCTGCTTAGACTTAGGTTTAAGTGGGAATCAGGAATGCTTAATATAAAGTTAACTATAAGGCCTCTGTAGCTAGGGGGAGAATATTTTAATAATTTTGGGCCCTGTCTTCTGACCCACAGTAATCTTATTGCTGAATCAGTCATTTCTAGTACTGGTGAACTCCACGGCCAAAGGCAAGTGAGTAAGTATTTGCTTGTAGTTTTACAGACTTAGTAGGCATACTATTAGGCAGTTGTTCTTCACTGTAGTTTCCTCAGCGTAAAGTCACTTCAGAAATTCCTGTTGCCTTTTTCTTTCACTGTCTGTACTTGTTTTTTCACCACCTGTGTCATTTCAGTGACCTGACTGGAAGCCCACTAACATTTGCATTGACAAAGCCCTCTAGTTATGAAGGGCACCTGGGAGCATGGCTGAAATGACCTTGTTGGGAGAAAATGTGTGGGATGAAACCCTTAATGTTGACCTTGTCTGATAGTGACATCGCCAAGTATTTAAGGAAAAACTCCTGGCATTGCCAGTTATGGGCCATGTGTATTGCTTTGTGTCTCTCAAAGTCTGGCAGAGCTTTAGGGTTTCTTTACTAAGTCATAGTCAAAGCTGATGTCTGTGAAAAGAGATTATCCACAGTCATTGGGCTGTTACATTACTTAACATGAGTTCAGTTGCTGATGGTTTCTTGTCTCGATGGTCTCACTTGTTTTCCTTTTCTGAACTTGCAATACGGATATACGGTTGTTTTCTTAGTTTTTGTCATATAAACTGTGTGTGTATTCCAAATTTTGGCTGCTTCTCATGCTCCAGTTCATGCTTTTCCTTACTGCTCTTTAAACCTAAGCAATGATACTGAAATGTCTAGGAGACGGTACGTACACAAAATTGCTATTAGTGTCTGATGTTATATTGCCCAGTGTTGCACAGCGGGACTCCTAGCTTAGCCAAAAGATGGGATTTCAGCTTTGGACAGTTTTCTGATAGTGTCCTTCTAGGCATATCAACCTGCGGTAGGCCAAGAGCCTGATGATTCTTCTGGTCCTCATCAGTAGCTGTGATGCTGAAGTTGCTAAAGATGATGTTGGTGCTGTTGTTATCTGTTGTGCTTGTTTTCTGATACTGTAAATCCATGGCCTGGGTCTCGATAAAATACTTCAGAAAAACCCAACCAACCAGAAAACCCCCTTTATTCCTGTCCTCTATTAACAACTTTTCTTTGTGACCTGAATGCCATGTTATGCTGTGTTTCCTGAAGGCAGGCAGATGTAGATGGAGGATGCTGTGCTGCCAGAGAGTCAGAGAGTGCTGTTGTAGTTTGTTGTCCTCCTTGGAAATTCTGGGACTGTGTCAGTCAGTTGCCTACTGGGTCCTTTCAGTTGTGCCAGCATAGCTATTCGTGTGGAACCACAGTGGAAGCAGTGTTAGGGAACTGATTCTTTTAATGCTTTGCCTTTGAAGTACCCATGGCCCCAGTCCCAGTAAGGCCCCATAGGCACTGGTCTCAGTTGAACTGCAGGTGTGCATTGACTATTGTCAGGTGAGGAAGGAGGGGACAGCAGGATTGTTTGTGCAGAATAAAATTCTGATTGGTCCCTCAAATAACAAGGAAATGTGTAGGATTTTGCCTCAGTGGTTTAGAGTGTATCCAGACTGCTTTTTGTTATGTCAGCTTTATAACAGGCAGCAAGCTCTCTTGTGGAGGCTGCAAATGGGCTAAGGCACAGCTGTGTGCCTGTCTTCACCGGCAGTCTAAACTCGCCTCCTGAGGAGTGAGGTACCTGAGAGGCAACGCCTCGTTGCGTTGCCCTTGAGTGTGTCAGAAGTGGGGAAATTCAGGGTAATAACCTGTTAAATACTGAAGTTCAGTCTTCCTGAGCTTGTCTGCCAGACCTTACTCTATTCAAAAATGATCATGGATTCTTGTACATGCTGTTGGAATTGATGGTAAAAAGCCGCAAAACCCTTCTACGTTTATGTGCCAGGAGCTTGAGTTCATGTGTGCAGTTCTAGAGACATGCAAGAGGTGAAGCTGGTGTTTGTGGGAAGAAAAACTTCTCTTGATGCATATGGGTAGAAGTCCTAAAATGCTGCTACCCTGGGCTCTGGAGACTTGTCTAGCTGATGTAATTCCGTTGTAAATCTTGGTCAGAATTTACAGACTTTCTTGAATTGTCCAAGAAAGTTGCTGGATTTTCCAGTGTATCTTCTATTGCTTTCCTAAGCGCATAGTGTCAGACCCTTTACCTAAGCATTAGTTAAATCTTTAATATAGAAGGCAAACCAGTGAAACCTGGGCATCATCCTCTAATGGCTGGTTACAAAAAAAAAAAGTGTAACTATCAACAACAGCAAAAAGACAGATCTGGGCTCTAAAGCTGAATCGCTGTTCTTTTTGCCATTGTTGTCTATTGTTTTAAATTAAATTAATGGTCTGGGTGGAGGAACTTGATTTTTTCCTTCAATATTCTTTCTTTAAGCAAGTTTGCAAGTAGCTTTGATTAGAAAATTCCATTTTTGCTCACTTATCTCTAACTGTCAGGGGAGATTGTTTTGCAAATTTATTTAATCTGAAGGCCAGCAAGACCAGGATTGAATTTTGAAGAACAATAATCTTGAGCTAGAGGTAAACACTTAATTCTGATATTTGAGTCTTTATATTTTTCTCTCAAACCCATAATCATAAAGTGCTCTTAAAATAACTTGAGCAAACATGCTATTTTTCTTAGAGTACCCCTGTGAACTCATTGCTGGCAATGGCTATGTTCCTCTTGGGAAAAGGACACGTTAGTCTTTTTATAGGACGAGTGTTGACAAAGCTTGTCCTTGAGCTTCACTTTTAGAGCTGCTACGTTGTAATTGTTTCTTTTTACCAGAAGGCTAAAAAAAGAACTAGTTTGTTGTGGAGGCATATCACTAATATTTTAATAAGAGGAAATATAAGACTTGTTTAACTGGAAATATAGGGAGCTCTATTTGTTTGTGAGGAACAATTCATGTACTTAACTTACCTTTCAGATTTACTGTGAACTCTGTATAAACCAGACGTGATTTATAATTCCGTGTATTTGTTTATTTTTGGGATTTAGCATTTCCCTTTAAAACGTAATTTAAACAAGGGGTTTGGTTTTTTTCCTGCTACTCTCATCAACCTTGGTCTTTTTTATAAGCCCCAAATGTCTAACAATGCCAACGCTGAAAATTTTGAAAATGGCAGTGAGTTGAGCAGTTGACACTAGGCCTTTTCCCAGCTTTCTGCACACACTGACACCTTCAAAGATTTATCTGTAGCCACAGATTTAGTCTAGAGAACCTGATTACAGATGAAACCTGAGGATCTAGAGGTTTCTGGTTTTAGCTGGCAGCTTTAGTTTGTTTCTTGCCAAGCCAGGTGCTTGTCTTCTCTTGCCCCTTTCTACATCATGAAAAGTGTTGCTTTATGACATTTGAGTACCTTGGCTCCTTTTTGATTATTTGGTGACTAAAACTTTCTAACCCTTATAAGAAATTTTGCATGTGTTTAATATTCTTGCTTCCACATGAAAACTTATTTTCTACAAATCAATCTTCATTTGAAGAATAGTGTTTCTTTGTATTAATATCTATAGATAATTGATAATTTGAATGATCAGTCTTAGAAAAAAACCTCTGTTCCTGAATATTGTTTGTGTTGTCTTGTAGGTACTTCTAATGCCACCTTTCATCCCAAAAGATTAGGAAGAGGAAAAACCAGAACCTTTGTCTTCATAATAGCATGTGTGTTTACTTCCATAATTGTATTACTTGTCCTACAAACATTAGGGTGGTGGGAACTGGAGTGCTCATAGGAGCCTTACTTTTTTGGGGCTGAGTTGTAAGGATTTGAGTTAAGACTTAGTATTACATTGTTCAGGTTTATGTGTCATACTGTGACTGAAAGTAGTTTGGAATTGCTCTTGCAGGCAGCTGACTCGGGAGAAAGCGATGAGCAGAGGATAATCTCTTCAGCTTTAGCAATGGCACCTGCTATATAAACTAGTAGTTTCTTCTTCTGAAATGTTTGGCTTCTTTTTGCAACACTAGTTCCCAAGATTCACCATTTAAAGAGCATTTGGGCTTATAACTGTAGTCTTTATGTTGCCAGGCGTGGAATATGTAAAATTTTCTTAAGAAAGAACGTTCATTGATGTTTCATCTTTGTATACATTCAAGCCTAATCAACAAGAAGGGAGATTTTGTCGATGAAACAGGTACCAGCTAACAAGCAAGCTCTAAGTGACGTCCAGGTGTTAGAAGAACAAATTACTTGTTGGTAGAATTGTCTTGTTAAGGTTTTGGGCTTGACATGCTTCAGTGATCTCAGACCTAGGGGCAGGTAACAAACCTTGGGAAGAAGGATGTCCACCACTGATAGTGAACACACAGGATGCAGAATTTAAGGGCCGCAAAGACATCTGGCAGAACTCCTAAGACAATGAAGAAACTAACAAAGTCAACTCAGCAACTGTCCTGAAATCAGTCCTGTCTGGGTAAAAGGTAATTCTGGCAGGGGCAGATTGCAACCACCGGCTCACAGACCACCGACCCAAGAAACCCAGTGACTCAGAAGAGGTGAAACACTGACAATGGGAGTAATTAGCACGGGAAGCAAGAGAATCATTTACCAACAGAAGACAGAATACTTACTAATAAGAGAACTATGTAACTTGTAGCCAATGAACACTAATTCCTTTGTTTGCTAAAATGTATAAGTAGTAAAAAGTTTTGATAGTTGGCTTGCTTGATTTATGTGGTATCACTGGGCACCCAGGCTTGTGCAACTGTGAAATAAACAATCAGTATCTCTCTCAAGTGTGTAATTATTGTCTCGTTCCTTACTGGGTAATGAGTCCAGTTTTTCTGGACAACATTTACACCTTCATCCCAGAAACACATCGACATTGTTGCATCAATTTTCCATTATCCAGTTTTTTCTGGGGATATACCTAGCTGTTCAAAAATGAATGGAAATACAGCATCCTTGCCCCAAGGCATCTGCGGATGGAATTGGTTTTGTCTGGTATGATCACTTGCAGTGCATTCCCATGTAGCTCAGTATGGGAAGTGAAGGATGCAAGTCAATGTGCAGAATCATTGAAGTGATAAGATACTTCTCATACTTCTGGCAGTAATATTTTCGTACTTGAAGTCGTATAGAGAAGATTCTGTAGACTCTGTAGTTTGTATTTAAATACCAGCTCTGAACTATGCTTTCTGTAAACCTTCCTTACTTAAAGTTCTACTTCAGTAACTCCTGAAAGATTTACTGCTAACTCTTGCCAAGTTTCTAATGGTTCCAGACCTGTTGGAATGAGTCCAGAGGAGAGCAGAGCTGGAGCACCTCTCCTGTGAGGACTGACTAAGAGAGTTGGAGCTGTGCAGCCTGCAGAAGAGAAGACTCTGGGGAGACCTTGTGGCACCTCACAGTGCCTAAAGGGGGCCTACAAGAAAGCTGAAGAGGGACTCTTCACAAGGGCATGTAGTGACAGGACAAGGGGTAATGGCATTAAGATAACGGAGGG
The DNA here is from genome assembly GCA_013397975.1 of Machaerirhynchus nigripectus. Classification (NCBI taxonomy): domain Eukaryota; kingdom Metazoa; phylum Chordata; class Aves; order Passeriformes; family Dicruridae; genus Machaerirhynchus; species Machaerirhynchus nigripectus. Next base: position 364,577 of record VZRQ01008237.1, read on the forward strand.
CAGGCTTAGATGAGATATGAGGAAGAATTTCTCTACTATGAGTGAGGGTGGTGAGGCACTGGAACAGATTGCCCAGAGAGGTTGTGAACTCCCAGTCCCTGGAGGTATTCAAGACCAGTCAGGATGGGGCTCTCAGTAACCTGGTCTAGTGGAAGGTTCTCTGACCGTGGCAGGGGGTTTGGGACTAAATCATCTACCTGAAAGGAAGCTGTAGCAAGGTGGAGGTTGGCCTTTTGTCCCAGGCAGCTAGCAACAGGACAAGAGGAAATGGCCTCAAGATGTGTCAGGGGAGGTTCAGGTCAGACATCAGGAAGAATTTCTTCACAGAAAGGGTGGTTAAGCATCTGAATGGGCTGTACAGGGAAGTGGTGGAGTCACAGTTTCTGGAAGTGTTCAAGATACCACTGGATGTGCTTAGGGCTATGGTCTAGTAGTCAAGGGGTGTTTGCTCAAAGGTTGGACTCCTTTGTTCCAAAGAAATGTTCCCTCCTGACAGTAAAACTTATCTATAATTTAAAAGATTCCTATTAGTAGTATAATGTATCTGTGACACTTGTAATTTCCTAAAGAACTCTTTGCAAACAGAATTTATAAATGCTTCCTGGTTTACTCTATGAATGGTCAAAACTAACCTCACCTTACACAGGTATGTAGGAGTGCTTGCATGGGGGTAGGCTTTTTTCCCCCCCTCTACCCACATGCATGCATTCACCCCATTTTTACAGTCTGTGCCAGTTTGTCAAGCAGTGGCACTGGCTAGATAATAGATAATAATCTCTTCATTTGTTTAGTCCAAATGCTGCTGTAGTATCCCACAAAGTAATAGTGGAAGGACAGAGAGGCCTTTCTGCTGGGAAAAACTTACTGGCTTCAGTCTAGTGGCTGGTGCACAGCACCATTCCAAAGACAAAGTGAATTGAAAGAGAGATCAGGACACTGTTCTGATATTTGATAGTTTTCTTTTGAGCTCTGAAGAGCTCATCTCTTTGAAGAACAAAGAAATTTTGCTATCAAATATTGATTATGTGTAATATCTAAAATTCATAAACTTCTTAACTTTATTCTGGCAAGCTGGACTGCAGGGATAAATGCAGCAACCTTTGCTAGAGAGCGAAAAAAGTGAATAAAAGAAATGTCATTTGAATAAATCCTTCATGATTAGTGGGATCTTTTAAAGGCAGATGTGATTAAGTGATTTAACTGGATTCAGAAAATACAATTGGATCAGAAGAATTTTTGTAAATTATGATGTTATGCTAATTTAGATGAACCAGAAACATGGACAGGCTAATTGGACTACACTACTGCACACAGACACTTGAGGTTTTAATATACTTTTCTGAAAGCTGGTGAACACTTTGTAAGTGCAAATGTTTCTCCATAGTTTGCCCCTGATTTGATGGTATATCTTGCCATGCACTCTTACTACAGGCTGTGATTAAGTCTCTGTGTTCTGTAAGATTGAAGTGCAGCTGTTATGTTTTAATTTCTAAATTCTTCAGGTTCTGCTGCCTGAAACTGCAGCTGTAGTTCTGAAAGTGGCATCAATAGGTCCTAATATGTTATTTCAGATAATGTGCAGTAATATGTTGTTTTTGTAGGGCTCTTAATTAAAGGTTAGGTTGCTTAATGTTAATGAAGAGGTGTGCAATATTGAGGGTTGACATTTCTCTCTGCTTCATGTTAAAAAAAATTGGAAATAAAAGTTCTACACAGTTTGTTATCTATGTTTTAGATTAGCAATGCTAATAAAATGAGCTCTTAGGCTCTGTTGAGTCCCTTTTTGCTGTGTGTACATTTTAAGGCAAAGCCAAATCAGAATATCCCTTGCTTTACTGTTTAGTAATTTGGCTCAGTTCTGTGAGATCTGTCCTGTGCAGGACAATGCCTAAGGTGTAAGGCAGGCTGGAGTACTCCTGCATTCTGCTTCTGGGTTAGATGTGTGTAAACGTATTAATGAACAAATGACTCTCTAGCAGTGCTGGTGTAGTTAGCTGATCCCTCTCTGCCTAATGCATCAATGATAAGAACCTGCTGTGAATTTTGTAACTAGGTGGAGTTACTTTTCTCTGCTCTCACTCTGCAGTGAGTCAGACAAGATGTGTCCCAGCAGGTGAAATTGTGTCTGTGAGCAAGCCGAAGGCTGCCATCAGGAGGTTGCCAAATGTCCTGTTACTGCTATCACGTCTGAGACGTGCAGGTCACCTTTCCTGCATTCCCGTCGCCCAGGCTGAGTGTAGTGCTGTCACTGAACTCTGAGCGAGCAGCGGGGCTTGGGCTGGCAGGAGCCTGCTGGCACTCACAGAGCTGTCAGTTTTTTTCCTGCTGCTTTGTGTCCTCAAGCTCAAGACAGAGAAAGGCAGCTGCTGTTGTGTAGGTGGGTGGGTTTTTTTTTTTCCTTTTTATTTAAGAGCATCATTCAAGGAGCAAAGATAATGATGTAGGTGGTGGGCAAGAGGGGAGAAACTGCTGGTAGAAATAAGAGGTGGGATAGGATGTTTTGGATGAGTGGGAATGGAAGGCTTCAGGGGAAACCAGAGCCCGTGTGCCAGAGGAGAGCAATGTGGTGGGAGCTAGTAGATGGGCAACTGCAAAATTGTGAAAGCCTTTCTCCCTTTTCTCTAGCACTGCACACCTGGCACCCCTCAGGGGGGCACAGCGTTACCCTCTTATTCTCACACTGACTGCTACACATCAGACTCCTTTTGGACTAGGTCAAAAACCAAGGATTCAGCTAACCATATCCACTGCTGCTGCACTGCTTTTCATAAGTACTTAGAGGTATACAATTAGCTAATGAATGCTTAAAACAGAGTTTCTCACACACATAACTGCCTGAAACTTGATGGCTGTGTTAATGTAAATAATTGGCAGGCAGGAGGAGTTGCTATATAATAGGTACTATAGAAACTGAATTTTGAGTTGGAAAACTGGGTCAGGCTAATTGAAGTAATGTCACCAGCACTGAGAGTGGACACTGTTCTCATTTGCATGTTGAAGGTCTGTGGATCTACAGGGCTTTCAGCTGTTCGCCAGGTATGAACTTCCATGTACCTTGTTTTTTATTTGTTTTGTGTTTCTTTTGTGAATTATTACCTGCTTTGCAGTAGAAGTCTTATATGGATTATATGGTGCTATAGATGTGTTACAGAAATGAGCAAGTTAATTTTTCAAACTTAAAAAATGCATCCTGGTTTCTGGAACCCAAAAGAGATCAGCAAAGCCATCCCATAAATTTAAGCATGCACTCAGTGTGAAATGATAACAACTTTGTTTTATATCTTGGACAGAGATCTTTGGTTTAGCATGGTTACTTCATAACCCAGAGCCAGACTCTTTACTCACCACCTTTTATTTCTGAAAAAATAAAAGAAGTAAGGTTCTTTACCAAAGAAATCAAAAACCCAATCTTTCCATGTATCTGAGAAGTTATGATCATCAGAAGACCTATGAAGCATTACAGTTTAGTTTTGTGTGGGAACACAGTTGAAATAGGTTGGAAGGTCATGGTGGTCTTCTGCCTGAATTCTATTTATTATGGTGAATATGGAATGCAAAATATTTTCTTAAATTATCTGTAATACAAAATGTACTCTGAGATAATGGTAAAAAATTCAATACAGCTACTTCTCCACTGTCAGCACATCCAGACGTTCCTTTTTTTCCCGTGTCATTAAATATCTTCTTGAAAAGCTTTCAAAGGTAGTTTTATTAACTTAACATAGTGCAGGTGTCGCTAGCTTGAAAAATAAGTCACAATGACTTGTAGTATTGTGTCAAAAATATCATTTAGAGGCTTAGAATGAGGGGAGCAATTAACGAACAGTCTTCACTACGAACAAATGTCAGAGACTCCTCCAGGGCTAAGCTGCTTCTGTGCCATATTCATTAATTGCTCTTTTGAACAAAGTTGGTGTGGTGTGTATGGGTGGGTTTAATTAAGTATACCTGAGAAAACCCACAAAAACAGATCAGAAGTATTAGAATGAAAAATTTGCATTTAATTTAATAGATGAAGACTTCTTCCTTCTCAGGGGGTTTTATGCTTCGTGTAACTGTTTCTGGCTGACATTTCTCCCTAACTACTGCGTTGTCCTCACTGGAGAGTGGCAGAAGACATGTCTTATGGTTTGCTTCAGAATGCGTGCCAAATACCATGGTCATATTTAAATCTCTATTATTAAATATATATTAAATATGTCATAATGGAAGACATGTCTCAGAACAGTCTCAGTCTACCTGATGAAAAATGGCAGGAAAGGGAAGAGGTACATGTGAGTAGAGAGGTAGAAATCTTAAACTGCTAAAGCTCATTCCAAGCTTGCTGAACCTATACCCTGGTTAAAAATACCTCCTTGGGAAAAATCTCTGTATTCACATCTTAAAAAAAAAAAATTATATGTAAATATGGATTGTTCAACGTACTTGGTGGCTTACAGGTCTAAATTGAAACTTGATGAATGGTGGTCCTCAAAATCCATGGTAATACATGTATCTGCATGGGTTCTTTGTTACATTTCTGATTCTGTTTTTCCACTCAGTAAGAGGCAAGTGTAGTCAGTAAAGTACAGACACCTGGGAGGGTCTGCCTACAAAGTGAAGGCTATTTCTGTATGTTTTTTCCCGTGCATTGAAATGAAAATCACAATAATACATTTTAAAAATACAATTACTTTGTGTTTTGATGAGAGGCTTCAGGGGAGGGGGGACCTCTTTTAGTTCTACTGCGTTTAGGTATTTATTTTGGTTTTATTTGTAATTTCTGTTGTGTAAAGTCCATCAGAATATGAAGAACAGTTTGGTGAAAGTACTTGTAGTTTGCAGTTTTGAGCCAAGTGGTAACTGGAAGCTTTAATAGCCTTTCGGTACCACTTCAGAAATGGAGATGTGCCATTGGACAGACATGTCAGAACTCAGTAAAAATAGCATATCCTACAGTGGGCATTCCTCCAGAAATCTAAAATTAGCATTGTATCCTGGATATAGTACTGCAGGTGGTCACAAGCACTAAATTGTATTCAGCACCCTCTGTTATTCAAGCAGGTCTCAACATACTTATTTTAAACATTTAATGGTTTTATGCAAGGCTAACTTACTGTTATTACTGTTGTTCTTTATATGGCATCACAATGTGAAATGTGCTTCATAGGAATTAAAACAAAGCCTAAGCCAGAGATTTTTAGCATGGTTCTGCATGAATGGAAGTCAGTGGCACAACTCCAGCTGACTTCAGCTGGGAGTATTAGTAGATCCTGACTTCTTTCTGATAATATATATAAACATGCAGCCAGCTGGCAGGTTGGAGTGTGATTTATTTCACATTATTCTATTTTGCTTGTAGCATTCCAGTAGAGTTTGGCCAAATAAGCTCAAAGAAAAGTTCTATCCCTGTGTTAGGGGAATGTAAATCTTGAGGAGAAACAGGGCTCGGGTATTATGGTTTGATTAATTACTTGAATATTTATGCAAATTACAGTAGATTCTGACAAGTGTCATATGGGGAAAGTCTGTACTGACTTTGTTTCCATTATTCTGCCCTCTTCTTCCTGTTTCTGGAACAATAGCGGGACGTAGGCTTTTTAATGACTCTGGGTAGCAGGTTTCTTTAAAACCCACTTGAATGACCTGTAGGAATAAGATAGGATTTTCTTATGACATAATTACTAAGTACAGGTGTTAGTTATTGTGTTCGTTTTCAGATAGGTAACGAGCATATGTTTCTCACTCTCTCTATAGATGGCTCTATGTGTGTGTGGGCAGGGTGTGGGAGAGAGATGACGGAACTGTGTGTATGTAAATATTCTCCTAGAGGACAAACACCTAGGAGAAAGAACGTTTGCTTTATTATTTATTTTTTAACTATATATGACCATAATTTTAAAATTCAGAGTATATTACTTAGTGTTTTGGAGGTAATAAAGAGACTTCTGACTTTTAAACACGATCTTTAAGTAAGGTGAGAGACTGCTATTTGATGTTTTCAGATTCACCTGCAGATCTTTATTGCTTTGGTCACAGGTTTTTTTCTTTACAGCAATTCCTTGTTAAATTGAATAGTTGTGAGTATTCCAGCAGGTTCTTTAGTGATAAATTCTTCATTCTTAATTTACATGATGTCTGATATTTTCATTACTTTCACTTGTAACAGTTTAGGTAATGCAGGGAGGAAGAGGTTGGATTTTTAGTTGTAACATTCACGGCTACAGTAAAGAGAAAGCCGTTCATATGTACTCAAGGGGACACAACAAGTACAGTGGGTAAGACAGAAGTGTAATTTCTCCACAGATTCATAGCAGAGGCTTATTCTGTTTATTTGCCATAGTAGATTAGTGGCAGGCTTCAAAACAATGATAAGATTGAGCAGTGCTTGTGCTTTGAAAGCTGAGGGGGAAACCCCCCACCCCCCAAATGTTTAGTAAAGGTAATTTTAAGTGATTGCAAATGCATCATGTCTTTATGGAAATGGAAGTTCCCAGTAGGCCTAAACCCAGTGGCCTAAGCAAGTTTGCTTTTTTAATTGTAAGTCTTTGATATTGTAGAAACAGTAAGTAAAAAAAAAAAAAAAAGAAAAGTTTCAGGAAAAAAAGTAAGGTTTTTCCCACCAAAGTAAACCTGGCATTAATGAGCCTGTAGTGTGCTGTGGTGCCACATGGATCTCGATTTCTTATTTACATCTTGGAGGTACAAATGTTACAGCCATGAAAGTGAATGATGTTACAAAGGCAGCAGCCACAATGAAACTTAGTGGATTAGCTTGGAGCAGAAATGAGTTCTGCAGATCTGGATTACTTTCCAAGTGAAACTGACGTGTGTGTATAAATGCAAGCACCAAAAATAACCTTCTAAGAAAGTATACAGTACAGGATGAATTTTGGAAAAGCTGAATGCTATGTCATGAGATCTAATGAAGTTGTAGTTATTTTCTTAGCACGATACCTATTATAAAGGCATATAAATAACGGAAAAAAAAATACAGGCCTCTCTCCTGTCTAGGGAGAAATTAATTTGTACGTGCTGCTTGCAAAACCTTTTGTAAAGGAATTCAGACTGCTTCAGTGGAAGGTGCTATACGGGTAAATAGGTCAATTATATCCCAGTTCAGTGAATTTATTTAAAAAATTGAGCACTAAGGAGGTACTAATACTTTGATTAAAAAAAAATCCCATGGTGTTCTAATGTCAACCTGGATAGCAACATAAACAGTTGAAAAACACGTTTAAGATTGAAGAATTCAGAACAGTTTTGGTTTGTCCAGTCTTTCTTTTTATAAAATTCTGATTATGTTCTAAGATGTAGGGAAAATAGAAAGAGGCAACAACACCTTCCACCCCTTCCCTGAAAATGACCATTTTAATGCTTATTTCAATTACAGCAGTTTTGCTGACCTAGATGGGGGCTAGTGAAAAGAAAACTCTTGAAGGCTGAGCTTATTCGTGGACTCTGCTTCCCCCTCAGCTTCTGTGCTTCTCAGTAAATTTCACCCTGTGCGGGTAAAACATTCTTGATTCATCTCTCTGAACAACCACATCTGTCACTTAGATGGTTCATCTCTTTTTATAAGAAGGATTTAAGCTTCACAGAAATAAATTATTCCCATATTGTTGTTAGTTTTAACACTAATTTTAGACAAAGTTGCTTTAGATGTGGGGAAAAAGATTCTCCATCTTGTTTAGGTGACAACTGGAGACTTGCATGAGAAGCTGAAAATGTGACTAGTTCTTTGTGATATGACATTTTAGGACAGATTGACAAACAGCTTGAATGACATTTGAAATGTGAGATGTTGTAAGAACTCACTGCCTTTGCTATGTGTAAACACTGCTGGGAGAAAAACAAGCTTTTATTTAAAAAAGAAAAAAGATGAGGGAGAGAAGAGCAAGTTATGCTTTAGGCCGTTTTCTTGTATGATTAACACCTGGACTGTCTTCAGAAAATGGCATGTTTTTCTGCTTTTATAATTTCAGAGTGGTTATTGACTGAGCAGTAGGGGGCTTTTTTTGCTTTATCTGGTGCCTTACTGAGTTCTTTGCAGCCTCCTGACTCTGTTAGGAAGCTAAAATTGCAATTTTAGCTATCAGACATAGAAATCATTAACAACATTTATTGACTTCTAAACACTCTTCTGTTATCTCGATGCTGTCAGATCACCCTTGCCCGCTTTCTACAAAACATAATTGAAAACAATGAAATTTCTCAACTTTTGTGGACAGGTTACAGACTGGAGAAGATTTTTATCTGAGAAAACCTCATTCAAGTGAAGCTGTAAGAAGCTGCATCTGCTAGTGGTAAGAACAGCTTTAACAAGAAAATCAACAAACCCCCCCCATGTGCCTTTTCTGCTTTGTCCTTTACATTAAACTAAGAGATATTTTTCAGAAGTCAAATAAGAAAGTTGTAGTGGAAGTGACACAGAAATCCATTGACACTGACTTCAGATTTCTATATTTCGGTATCTGTAGCTTCCTTGCATAGCTCAGCTCAGTTTTATAGTAACAATTAATGCTCTGGTTTGGATTCTTTAATTTTGATTTTTGTATGAGGTTCCTTCGAAAGAGTAGGATAAATAGCATTGCAACTGCTTCAGGGTGAGGAAGTGAGTGAGAATAATTAAATGCAGCTTTAAAGCAGTCTTATTTATTGAAACGCATTCTCCATGAGGAGTAACAGTATCCTGTCAACTAAGAAATGGAGAAAGGGTAAAGAGAAGATAATTTAAATTAAAAAGCAAAGAAGTCTTTTAATAGACCAGAAAGTAGGACAGAAAGCTGAAAAATTAAAAGGAAACATACTGTAAAAATGTAAACTCTTTTTGTAATACATTAGCATGTCAACGTATTTCTCTTACGTTTCACTTTGTATTTGGAACCAAAGCAACACACAGATACATCTTGCTGGAAATGTGTCATTATTTTTAATTAGAACCTTGAAAGTTTCTTTGCATATTAAATACAACAAAGGAGTTAGTAAATTGATATATTAGAATGTTAGAAATAAGGTAAAAAGTAACTTGTATGCTTACTATTGTTAAATACTGACTTTGACAGTCTGGGTATGGTAAGTTCTCCCATGTTTTGGAGTACATGTGAAAATCGGGAGTGGTGACAAAAATCTGCTTTCTAATGCTGTATAATAATATCAGTTGGAGCAAGCCTTTGGCCTTCTCGATATGGATTGTATCTGTTCTGAGGATGACAGGGCTGGAACCTTCTTTTCCCCCTCCCTTCCCCCCTTTACGTTAGGTGTTGATAAAGAAAACAAAATACTACCCCTGTTTGCTAAGCTTTGTTTCTTTTTGTTACCTTTGTGTGCTTTTCGTCTCATAGATTGTCCCTCCTCCATAAATTTACCAGACAGTAACATCTTCTACATAGAAGTCCTGTACCATGAGACACTGGGAGCTTAAAATGATCTTCAGATATGTGTAGGTGAACTGTATTATTTGTCCTGATCTGGAATCTGTCTTTATTATTATACTTTTTGAATGCTCATTGTGTCATACTGAGAAAGGAAAATAACTCTCCCTGTCATCTATTGCGTTTTGTTGAATTTAAGCAGGTTTTACCAAGTTTCTATCAGGTTGCAGTGCTGTGGCTGTGTGTAGATTAGATGCTAAAAATTGTGTGAGAAGGATAAAAGAGAGGTTGAGAGGAGTGGTCAGGAAGTAGCAGGGTGTTAGGAGATGGGTTTGGAGTGAGTTCAGAGTGAAGAGGCTGATCAGGATGTGTGGGAAACGGATATGTTGTTCTCAGACATAAGATGCGGAAGGCTGGTATCAATTTGTTGGAAGGAATCTGATGAAAAATGAGACTCTGATAACTGTTTGAAAGTTTGAAAGCATTCTTTGATGTTTTGTGGAGTACACGTCCAGTGACATTTTCTAAAACCAAGCATGGCAATGCTGTCAGCTCCATTTTAGATGAGTTCTTCTAATTTTTTAATGCTGCTACTTTGTGAATAACAGAGTACAGAAAGTAACACTTCTGCTAAGCAGTAGGAGTGTTAAGGCTGTGGGGTGCATGGGAAAGGTGCTTGAGACAGGCTGTAAATGGCACCTGAGGCTGTGGTGTGGCACAGGAAGCCGTATCACAGCCACTGCTGCAGCTGGTTCACAGCTGTCAGTGGCCAGGACCAGTGTGGGACTTCAAGGAGAGCTGGTGTTGTTAGGTCCATAAATAGCTCTGAGGCACTGTCCTGCTGCATCACTTCAAAAAGAATTAAAGAGTTCATCAGGCCATGCCCACTCCCTCCAGTAGTCCTCTGGCAGAGGTTTGCTCTCAGCTTTGCCGAAGTGCCTGGGTTCTCCCTGTGATTTCTGAGGTAGTTGTCTCCGTCACTGAATGTGCGTGGCGCACAAAGGTAGCCAAACACTCACAGGTATTGTGAACTCAAATTTACTGCCGGAACAGTGAATTCCGATCATTATGGGGCACCCTGACATTTAAATAAAGAAACAAAATGCATCAGCCTTGATAATTCAACTTGCTGCATTCACATAGTCATCATTTTCGTTATAGAAGGGAGGGGAGGAAAACTTGCCCCGACATGAAGTGCCAAGTGGAGCCAGGCACCAAACTGCAGCAGGTGTTCTCAAGGGATGAAGGACCTGCAATTTGCAGGTCCTACTTGGGATGAGTAGAGGGCTGTCTGCTTTTGAACAGCAAATTTGCAACTACTTGCTGAAACTTTTGCCTGGTGACTGTAGTTGCTGTTGGCCTCTGTGAAACATACAGAAACTTGCTTGCTGCACCGTGGTGATTAGAAAATATTAATTTCGTTACACACGAAAATCCCTAATGAGAGTCCCTAATGAAAGGTTGACCATTTTCTGCCACTGTTAATTTCTAAACTTTTTTTTTTTGCAAATGTAATTGCTGCTATGATTACAGAATGCCAAATTGAGTTTGGGGACATATGCAATATTCTTTTACCACTAGTCTAGTCAAATAATTTTTAATGAGACAAAGAGCTTGTTGAACACCCAAATTGGTTTGTTTACTTCAGTAGCCTAACTGCATTAAAATCAAAGAGCTTTCATGGGCAGGGGGTAATCTGTGTCATTGCTGGACGCCATAAATCACCCCCTCGACTGAAGGCAACACTTTTGAAAAGTGACTTATAGATGATTGAATAACTTTACTCTCTACATCATTAATGGTTCCCAGCAGGCTGCTAGTGTGCAATCACAAACATCTGTGCATTTGGAAGTTTCCACTTCCCCAAACAGAGACATATTTTACGAAGGGAAAAAGAAAAGGGGAAAAAAAAGAGTCTGTTTTTGAATGAGTGGTCTTTTGGAAAAAGGGCTAACAGAAAATGTTCATGCTTTAACTTGTATGTTATAGTATCATCTGAGTTTACCTTGAGATCTTTATGCTCTTAATGGCATTAGAAGATTTTTTCTTTTGTTTTAATTTGTTTTTGTTGTTTTTACTCCATAGGATCTTTCTGACATTTGATATCCAGTAGTGAAAGAAAATGTATCCTGCTTGCCTAGTAACTCATGTATGTTTTTATTTAAACTGTGTTTAAAGTAAATGTAGCCACTTACCCCTAGACACTGCAGAGTGTGCATTGCTTATTCAAAGCTGATGATTCAAGCTCTTTTGGAAACCAGCTCAACAGAACAGAGAACAAAAATTGTTTCTCCAGGCAGTCTACTACTTCTAAAGTGGTCTTTCAGACAAGCATTAAATTACTCAGGGAAAGAGTGCTGGGCATTGACTGGGTTTCTTCTCTACACAATGTCACTGTGGTTCGTCACCCACCTGTCCCAGATGGGTGCTGCATAGCTGTTGTGACCATCACAGAATCACTGAGTGAAGGTTGCTTGGGACTGGAACAGATTGTCCAGTCAACCATGCATGTTCAAACTGTATTTGTTTTCATTTAGCTTGTTCTAGCACATTTTACAGACTATCTCAACTTTTTAATCTTGAGGACTTCCAGTACTTGTCCTACATATCCTGTAGAGTATTAATCCACGACTAACATCTTAAAAGCATGAGATTGATGATGCTGTGTCACAAGTCACTTTTCACCGTTCTTGCAGTGAAAAGACCTCAGCTAAGAGGACTTGATAGGTAGAAAAATAAAAAAAAAGGATGACCCAAAGGAAAGACAAAGAAGGAAGAATGCCTCCCTTATCGGTCAAAGATAATTGGTTCTGTACCAAATATGCATTTTAAGTTATCTATGGGTGAGGATATGACAGGATTAATCAGTTTCATGAAGCACTGAAAATTTACTGTGTAATTGAAAGGTGAAAGGTTTGCATACTTTAATCAGATTGGTACTGAGGTAAGATAAAGATAGCCTTGAGTTAGAAGTCTGACAATTAATAATGGAAAGGAAAGTGAGATGAATTGTGTGTGTTCCCTAACAGCTATGCAGAATGGGACTCTTAGGTAAGTATCTGTTACTCAGAGTATGTTGTAACCAAAAGTTGATGTATAGTGGGAGAATAGGACACCTGAAGTTTCTGTTAAGTACCTCTTTGACAAAGCTAACTGTTAATTTAGGAGAGCATCTTTGGGTATTCCAGCATTGCTTCTGGGAGTGGGAAATGTTAAATGGATTCAGAGTTCCCACTTCACTATCAAGTTGGGAGACAGATTTTTCATGCTGTTCCAACTTGTCCAGCTACTTAAATGAGGCACCCTCTAAGTTGCCACCAAACGAGTCTTGTATCCCTAAAAATTCTTCCTATCAGGTGTTTTTTTTCTGTGGACTTCTAATATGTTTAACTTTTGTGGCCTGTGGTTTAAATTTACTCACCACTGGTGTCCTGGACTGAGCACCCAGGGGATGATGTCCAATTCTGAGCAGAATTTATGAGTTTTGAACTTCCTGAATGTATTCTGGCATGTCATCTGAATTGGCAATTCCTATTGTTGGTAAGAAAATGGTGGAAAAAAGCATGGCTGGGAGAGGGATCATGGTGTGCAATTATTTTTGCCCACTAAACTCATATGTTTTATTGGTACCTGTGTTGCATTACCTGATAACTTTTCTTTAAATTCAGAAAATTACTTGATTATTCAAAGCAAATCCACAGGAGGAGAGAACTATCCCGGGTACAAATCCTTCCCTGGAGAACTTCTGTAGCCGGAGGAATTTAAGCAGCTACAGTAGTAAAGTGGCAAGGATTGCCTGCAAAACTTACTTGCCAAAAGGGGATTTTGTTTGGCCTTATGTCTGGCCATACTGATGGTCCTGATCTTGTTAAATGCTTTCCATTACCCACATTATTTTATGTGTATATATTTGTAATATGCAAGAAAGGGCTTTGTGTGTCAAGACCAGGAAAATGAGTGTTCATCCCACCAAGGCAGAATCGATAACAGGAGGATCATTAGCTACTGGCACTTGCCCTGGAACATAAACTACTGTTGCTATTAAAAGAATGTGGCTGTAGATTAAACCTGTCTTTAGCAAGAGCATCCAGTAGAACATCATGAGGAGAGCACATAAATCATATTTAAGTTTTAGAATCCTTTTCCCTTATAAATAAAGGAAATTAAGAAATCTTATTTGTTCTGTGTGATTTATATTTTCTCCCCTCCCACCTACCCTAGTGCTTATAGGTAGTGTTGAATTATTCAACTGCAAATAATTTGTTGTGAATTTATCTGCAAGAGTCACAGTTTCATTTATTCTTTTTTGTCTTCATTGTCAGTGACCGAAACTTTGTTACTTAACTGGTCTTTGTCTTCTCTGCTACAACTGTTGGTGCCGGTGCTCAATTCTGCTGATGGATTTCGTGATACAAAGTGGGCTCCAACCACCAGTGTTTTCTGTAGGCAGAGGGCAAATGGTGATATCCAGGAACCATAATGAGCTGAGGCTGGATCCAGGCTGACACTGGTAGGCACTGGCTGTGGATACTGTGTTCATTAGTGAGTTGCTGGTTTACGTCAGTTCTGAGCTTTTCTAGAGAAATTTTTTATTCCAGCTTCTGAGCAGCCATGCTTTTAGGGGGTGGGAAGGTGTCCCTGCACCAGCCCCAGTGCACCCTGCAGGCTGCACAGCGTGCTCTGGCTGCACCTCCTGCGATGTCTCCGTACAAGCGAGACCTTGTGGCTTAGCCGCAGGAAACCATTGGGTTCATTGTAGAAATGGGAGACTGCAGTGAGTAAAATGTACTCTACATGGAATCTACAGGTGCTCTGGTTCAGAGCTTGTGTGTTTACAGACCACGAGAACTGAAGCTAAACAAAGCCAAGCAGCCTTTAAAAGAGGTAAGAAAAACAAACAAGCATGTACATCTCCCTTCCTAGATGCCTTCATTATGCCAATGGTTTGGAAGTGAGGCGGTAACTAATCCTCGAAAGTGTCAGCCTCCTTTGTTTATACCTGCTTTCTCTTCTGAATTATGGAGTCCCACCCTCTCTCATGCTTGCAGTAAAGTCAATTTGGGTTTTTTCCCCGTCTCCTAAATTGCTAATCAAAAGTACAATCATGTTTTGCTCTTGACTAAGTTTCTTCTGCATCTATCTTTGTTGACATCAAGCATTAATAACAAAATTTTATTCTCCTGTTTTTGTAGAGAATTGTCTAGCTGAAAACTAAACTCTGTAAAAGCATGGGGAAAAGTAGCATGTGTGAGCAAAATCAAGGCTGGATATTTAAAAAAAATTCCCAAACTCATTAGTAATTAACTAATTCCTAGAGAATCGGAACTACATATAGATGGAGGTTTTGTAGTTTGTGACAACATGCTTATAGTGTTCTGAACCCTTTGTCTTTGCTTATTGTCTGGCTTAGGTGTGGCAGCAAAAGCTGCTTGCAGTCTTGCACCATGGCGTGGAAGTGGCCAGACTTCAACAGGTTTTATGTATCTCTGCTGAATTCCACACTACAGTGATATTTTTAAAACAGTAGGTTTGTGTTGGTACATGTGTCAGCAATGGCCTGGAAGAAACATATTTTTGGGAAACAGTTCTTGTAAAGGACTGATTGAGGAGTACTGTACTGATAAAGACTTAGTAAGAGTTGCCTTTTAATAAAATAAGATCAACTGTGTAAGATACACTATAGCTCTGAAGAGTGTATATGTTCCTAAATCATTACTGACTATTTTGTGCTTTTCATCCTCAGATGTGAATTTTAAGTACAAATATCAATATTTAATGCTCAGCACTAAAAGTAAAGTGTATGTTTGGTCAATAAATTAAGGAATTACGAAAGGAGTTTTGGATGGTCTGAATTCACATGTCATACAAAGATAACATGATTAACTTTGTATGAAAAAATGGATCTTTTTTCTACTAAAGGAAAAAGAGTAACTTCTAATCAAAACTACAATCGGATAATAATAATACCACAATAATAATTAAAATAAAATAAAATAATAAATACTACAATAATAAAAAACTAAAGTGGGATAATAATAATAATAAATAAATTGGGCATACATATTTTGCTGTCAATTATGCCACATTTAAAAAAAGTACAAGTCTCCTAGGTGTATTAATATAATACAGCACTAGGGTTGTCTCCAGTGTTCACTTCACACGTAACTGACACCAGTTTTGCCTGGACATTATTCATTAATCACAGAATCAGAGAATATCCTGAGATGGAAGGGACTCACAGGCATCCTCAAGTCCAACTCTTAATA
Source organism: Machaerirhynchus nigripectus (assembly GCA_013397975.1). NCBI lineage: Eukaryota > Metazoa > Chordata > Aves > Passeriformes > Dicruridae > Machaerirhynchus > Machaerirhynchus nigripectus. The sequence continues at coordinate 380,196 of VZRQ01008237.1, forward strand.
ATAATGGTGTCCAGTTGTTTTGGTTTTCTTTCTTTACTTCTTTTTTATTTTTTTACTT
>VZRQ01008237.1:380317-415337 GCA_013397975.1 Machaerirhynchus nigripectus
TTTTTTTTTTTTTTGTGGTACATTTGACAAAAAAAAAACCAAAACCACGAAGATTATTCAACAGGGAACTGTAAAATTGTTCTGGAAGCTAAATACTCTGGTACAGAAAATGTAACACTTTTCATGTCATGGTAAGTGCAGGGAGGGCCTTCTCATGGCGTGGATAAGCGTCCAGGGTAGTCAGGCCTGCCTGCAGCGTGAGCCAGCAGTGCAGAATGATCTTCACTTTTGATGCAGGGTTATGCAGATCAGCTCAGTGTTGCAACCACCATGGGTTGTGCAGCTAAGGAGCTAGGAGCCCTTTTCCAGTGCAGCTAGAGTCCTGGCTCTTGGGCTTATGCATGGAGACATCAGCAAGAGCTTCCTGGCACAGAAGTTTCTTTCTGGCAGCACTTTAAGCACTTTTTGTTTTCAGTCATGTAAATTGTGTGTGAGCTGCAGAACAAGATCAACTTGGTATAAAAATGGAAAAAGAGATTAATATTTTCTGCTTTGCTAAGGAATGGTGGTGGAAATGACACACCTAGCTATTTTGTGCTATTCAGAACTGGGCTGTTATCATCTGGTTTGCATTAGAAACTGTGAATGAGACTGATAAAAGAAGTGAATAGAAGAAACTGGCATCAAAGGTGACTACTTTCCCATATCTTAAGGTAGAAATTTAAAAAAACTGATCTTTTTTTTAGGCTTGCAAGCATAATTACAGCCTGATTAGTATCCTTATAGAAAACAGATTTTCAGCCTTGGGATACTTTAGATTGTGGAAGATAGGCTTCCAGAATAAAACAACATGCTCAGGCATTTTTTAGGTTTTTTTCTAAGAATATGCAATAAGTATTTCTTAGCTTCAAGATTTTAAGATAAAAATAGATAAAGCAGTGAGTTGAAAAAGTCTTTTCTGCCCTGGCCAGTGGGTTATTGTCTGCTCTTTGTATTTAGCTGTATACAAGCAAAGATATGGAGAGAACTCTTCCCCCACACCAAAAGCTTTGAAGGGTGCTGTTCTTTGTTTCTGAGTGGGCTAGAAAGAGTATTGCTCAGCTTCAAGCCTTGGCTCTCATCTCTTTTAGCATGCATGGAAATATTCCGCAGCTTCCAGGAACAGACCTGTGAAATCTGTGAGATGAAGACTGGTTTTTAACAAATGTAGTCCTGGTATTGGGTTGTGTACTTATTAAGTTACATTTTGAGTATAAATTCTTTGTTTGCAAAGTGCAGAACATAATTTGTTGCTAAACAAGTTATAAGCTAATGTAGGCTCTTTTTTTTCAGTAAGTCATCTATGATGCTCTTATTTATTTATTTTTACATCAAATACCATCTGTGTTCTTTATTATAATACTGTAGTTTTAGCAATTAGTGCTACATTGATAGAGCTGTACCACATATGTTAATAATTTCTTTACTAGTTGGCATTGATCTTTTGTTCCATGCTGTTAGTTCTGAAATCTGGAACTCTGTTGCTTACCTCTAAATTACTGATCCTTGAGCCGTGAAATATATTTCAGATTATTTTGATATTACATAGATTAAGCTTTAAACCCCACAATGCTGTGTGTGTTGATTTATTTATTATTTAAATACAGTACAACTTACCTGAGGTAGTGCAATTTGTTCAAATGCAGAAGACATTTGCAGTGCCTCCTGCCCTGTCTTTCTGGGAGTTACTGCTCCTTGAGTAATTACTGTGGGTTCATTCATTGTAATCCTTATGCAAGTAACTTCTGGATGAATTGGTGTGTTTTGTAGTCAGAGTCCTTCGTTTGCTGGATCTCCCGGAGGGAGAGGGTATCTGGCCTTTTGAACAGGAGGATGTCTCATTAATTATCCACCAATGGCTTCCTCTGACCAAGGAAGAAGTGATACTGAATACGGAGAGAGGTTTGCTATCATCTCTGTTCTACTCTGACTTGACTATAAAGTCAACTGGAGCTAATTCTATTAGTGTAATTCATCCCTCTTGCAAATTAAGCTGAACTGGTCAGAAAAATTAGAGAAAGATGACTGCAGGAAAGTATCTGATTTCCTCATTCCTACTTCTGTAACACTGAAGATGATGGCTAGTTAAGGGCACTCCCAGAACTACCGTTTCCATGTTGTTTGACTTTGCTGTATTGAATGCATCCTGGCATTCAAAAACAAAACGAAACAGCTTTGTGTGATCAGAAGTGCAGAGGTACTACTTCTTCCTTGGTGTCCTGTCATGCCTCTCGTTACCATGTTCTGAATGTGCCCACACAACACCTAAAGGCAGAAGGAAGCTTGTTCTGTTTGTGGTTCAAGCTGGCTGGCAGGGAGCCAGCTCCCATCTGAAGGCAGTGCAACTTTTCAGTTCAGTGCAGTGTCAGACTTAAGTTAACACAATTCTGCTGTGTCTACAAGTCTTATTTTTTCCCCTGGGTTTGTTGGGCAGCTTGAAGCTCATGAGGTATGACCTTTTCTGCAATAGATGACATAGCTGTATGCTTTATCACATATGCCTTTTTTTATTTTGGCAAGCAGTGAATTGAGATTCTTCTTAGAAACTTTAAGGCTCTTCACTTTTTCTGCTCTACCTACATGCCCAAACCCATTTGCTGTTTGGAACTTTTAACAACAGTTAATGGTTTTGGCTTATTTTTGTGTTCAGTTGCTCTGTTACTGCAGCACTTAAAAACTGGGGTAAGTAAGAAAACCAAAGTAAAGAATTCACAATTTAGAAAATTTGTAGCCATTTTTAAAATTGGAAAATCTAACCCAGAGATTTTTTATCTGTGTTGTGACAGTTTAATTCAAATTCCACTTGCAAGCTAGGAACCCAGAAAACAAGGGAGGTGCCTGTGGGAAGGTATGTAGGTGACTTGTTAATTATAATGGAGTGCCCCCAAACTTTGGATGGAAACCTCAACTCCGTTGTTCTCTCCTCTATAACCCTCAGCGTTACTAAAGTGAGAACCTACCTGTAGATGGCCTCTCCCTGCTCCAGCCTCTACAGCTATAAATAAGTGTGTAATAAAAGCACAGGACTGAATATGAGATGTTGGAAAAGGAAAGAGTATCAACAACAGTCTGGGGAGTGAAACTGTGAAACTCAAGCAGCTTCCAGCACTGGCTGATGAGCCCGTGCACGTACCGCAACCAAGTCCAAGAATCAAGTGACAGGCCAGTAGTGGCTGAGAAAACAGGGAGTGGAAGCAGCAATTTGAAGTACCTGTGGTTAGCTTGAGCTCTGCAAGGGCCATTGTTCAAACATGTTTTTCTGCTCTGCATGGAAATTTTGTGTCTGTGGACTGGCTGCACTCTTTCCACATTTATCAGAAAGGACCCCTAGTTGCAGGAACTGACTTGGTGGCAGGTCATCTAATTCCTTTGACCTTTCAACTGGAATAGCAAAAGAAGCCAAAGTCACATTTTTGCTTACTTTTTTTTATTACTCCTCTCTAAGGCAGTCATGGTATTCTTGAGAATACAAACAGAATTCATTTTTGTCAGCAACACTAATTTTATGCTGGTTTCAGAAGCTTGGAAATGATCTTTATCAGAAACTGGAGACTGATTCTTTGAAAGAAGGCATGATGAAGTTATGAGGGTGAAGGCATTAATCAGATTTGCTTGATGTCATGCAGGTTCTATGTTCCCTGGATAATCAGAAACCTTGGCTGCTGCTTTGTCTCTTAGCAAGGCTAGCTATGCTTTTACTAGAGAAAAGAGAAACTACTTTTTTCTTTTCTCAAGGTCTAGATAGCTCTGGTAATTTCTACACATCTGTTAGCTGGGGCTGAAAATTGTTCGTTAATTGGCAATGTTCTCTGTAGCAAGGAAATATGATCCCAGTTGTAAGATTAAAGTGTGACCTGTTCCTTTTTAGCGCCAGACCTATATTTCAATATTTGTAGTAATTTGTTTGAAGGGCTTGGCCTAGACACAAATTAAAATGCATTTTTTTAACACTTGCTCCAAAACCTGATAACAGTTTCTTTTTTTAAATGTGCAAGGCTGTGATTTACAGCCCCTGCTCTCCAGCTCGGGGTGGCACTGCCAAGACCTATGGCTGCTTCAGCATGTGGGTGGGCTGGCAGGTGTGATAGCAGTGCCTGGACTGGATCTTTTGATTCCACAACAGTTTCTTGTCTATCAAAAGTGGTGCTGACCATGAGTTTCATTATCTAAAAGGGTTTTTTTGTGTTGGTTCAATTTTAACACTTTTAACTTTGGATTTTGAAAGGGGTGTTTTACTTATTTTAAGGAAATCTACTTGAGATGAAAGGTTACTATGTAGTCATTCTTTTAATTGGTTAGGTATTTTTAGTTTCTCTTTTGTTGTGGTAGGAGGAATAGAGCTGATGGGTGTGCAGGATAAGCCTCTTTGGTTCCTCACAGTGTGCATAAGAACTCAGGGGAGTTGCAGATTTAGCAGTTTGTTCCGCTTAGCTGGAAGATCTGATGTTAACCATGATAGTTATACATATAACTTCTGCCTGTTCTGCACATCAAGGAAGAAGATAAACTATGGATTTTGGTTCTTTGGCTTCAACTGGGGCTAGATTAGAGGACAAGGAAATTGAAGATTACCTTGTTCTTCACTATTGTTTTTCTCTCACTTGTGATTGTTTCAAACCTATGTGTGTATCAGTCCCAGGACCAAGTCTTCAGTCTTGACTTTGTGGCTGTTTTATGACTGAAGTTCAAAATTTTTTGATTCAAACTTCTTTAAAAGTTCTTGTGGGTGAAGGAGTTATTAATCATAGCTTTCAGAATTTGATATTATTTGGTTTTGTAGCTTAACTGTAATGAGTGTTGCCATCTCATGTAGAATTTAGTACGTCTCTTTTATTGGAATGCATTGTATGGGTGGGGAAGGGGAAGCCACAGGGGAGTACATTTCAGTTTTTCTGCCACCAAGTCAGAGGACCTCATTTCCCAGACACAAAGCTCTATGACCGTTCTTCATCTACCGTTTTTAATCATTGCATGGCTACCACCTCAGTTTAATCTGGAAGACTTCACCAGAAATTGGCAGTTCCAAGAGGGATGCTCCTTTCCTGTCTGTCTGCCGAGGGCTTGTCCTCACATGTACCTCTGGCATACTGTTTGCCAGGTTTGATGCTGGATTGGAAAGGGCCTCGCGACTGTGACTTAGATTTGCTCTGTCTATGGCATTTCAAATTTGTATTTACTTTCCAAAGTACACAGTCACTGTCAGATTTTGATGAAAAATCAATCTGAATTCCTGTTCAAGACATGTAGCTTACATTTATGCAGCCTTTAGTCTCCTCTCTAAACTTTACAAGAAGCTTAAAAATGTAGAAATTTCCTCAGATGATATTATTATTATTATTATTATTATTATTATTATTGTGGTGGTTGGTGATATGTTGCACAAAATTTTAAGCACTGCAAAGAGTAAAGGACAATACAGAGTGTTTCTGATTGTGACAGAATATGCATGTAATATAACCAGAAAAAATTATGCAATTGATTATGTGACTACTAAATGAAAACAAAGGAAAATGTGAAAAGAAAGCATAGGTAAATAAGGATCATTTTGAAAAACACTGACAGGAACCTAACTTATCAGGATGGAAAATCATACAGAACTTCAGAGAATGCTTCAAGGAGGTTTTTTGGAGTATCTGCAGAATGAACGTAAATACGTATTCTGTGCCAGAGGAATGTTTTCCTGGTGCCAGGTAATTTTTTTTGTTGTCCTGACTGAATTTTTTTTTTAATCCTTCTAATCTAGATGATATTAAGAAAAGCCACAAAACCCTCTTGACTACATTGTTTTCAATATGATTTTTTTCTAACTCTGTCTATTGACATCCCTATCTTATTTTCGTTCTGAAACTCTGATGTTTTCTAGTCATGTCATTGAACTAAATAATTTATTTAGGCTTACTGCAAGATTTAAGATCAAAGGAGACGTTTACAAGAGGCCAGTTTTCCAGTAATACAGGTGACTCTTATACTTGTGAAACTGTTGTCTTCACTTCTGTGTCTCTCTTTTCTGCAATAAAGTGTATAAATCCCACCTTTATTGCATCTTTTTTTTTCTTCCCTTTAAATCCAGCATGTCTGCTGTGTGCATCTGGAGAAAGGCATTGTGTGTGTTTGTGTGAAAAGTCTGTGATAAGGATTACTATCAGTGATGAAATCTGTCATTCAGGCCACCCTTACATGAGTTATTGGAGGATATTAAAGGAACGAGTTTGCTGCCCTGTGAATCAGCTTTGGGATAGACCAGAACACAGCCACTGAATTTCAGGACTGTTTGCTAAGGGGACACAGGGGTGGAAGGTGGAAAGCATTATAGAGTTATAAGTGGTAGAGTTAGAAGGAACCTTGAAAGATCATCCAGTCCAATCCTGCTGCTGTGGACAGGAATATCTTCCACTAGACCAGGCTGCTCAAGCCCATCCTGCCTGACCTTCATAACTTCCAGTGATGGAGCACCCAGAGCTTCTCTGGGCAACCTGTTCTAGTGTTTCACTGCCCTCATGACAACAAAGTTGTTCCGTATGTCCAGTTTAAATCTTTTGATTTAAAACCATTGCCTCCTGCCCTGTCACTGCAGATCTTGGTAAGAAGTCTCTCTCTGTCTTTATTACAGCCCTCTTTATATATTGAAAGGCCAAAATGTTGGTTTCCAGTGCAGCTTCTGTATGGACTTTGCTGTCTGGGTCAGTGATTATTGTTTTGTTTGTTGCCAACACAGCCCTGTAAGTATATTGTATCTCTACTGTTTCTTCAGCTTGTCCACACTTTTGTATTGTTTCTGCTCCCCTAACCACCCTGTCTTGCCCTCTGCAGGCTTTCTGTGCATGTCTGCTGTGTGCTGTTCAGTCCTTACCTGGCCTCCTGAAGACTTGCTGTCCTGTCTCCTTACTTTCCTTCCTTCCCTTCTGTTCCAGCTAATCCTTAATTCATTACGCTTGATAATCTGACTTTTGTTGCTTTTTTTTTTCCTTCAGTAACGCCATGTACTAAAGTTGTTTTTTCATAGGCCAACCTTTGCATTTATTTTCTGTTTGATTTCTGGTTTCTCGTTGAAGTTTTGTTCCTCCTCCTTCCCTTCCTTTTATCTCAGGTCAAATGGACTAGCAGATCCTGATTAGTATTTTTCCTCTCTTGTGCTTTCCTTCCCGAGCTGTACATGGCTGTGATGTTCTCTTTAAGCAGCCAAAAGAATCTGATTTTCAGGTCAAATGGAGCTATCTTGTGGGGATATGTAGTTCTCTGCTCATGGCCTTTTTTTTTTTTCAAGAGATGCTGCCTCAATTGAACCATTTTGGTCCCTCTACATAGCTTCCTATCTCTCTTTTTTTCTTCCTTTTTCCCCAAGCAGCTCCTTTCTCTCTCTGCGTGTCTCAAGAGAGAGTTGCTGCTAATGCAGGAAAGCCCCTGCCTCCTGTTGTCAGTCCTTTCTTGTTTTCATCCTCGGTGCAGCTGGATCTACGGGCTGACTTCACCGGTTATCGCCTGAGGGAGTGTGCTCTGCAACGTCCACATGTCAGCGAGCTGGCCAACTGTTGCTGTTGAAAGATGTGATTTATAATAGATCTATTTGTCTCATAAGCATTTGACTTTGGCCTAGGGAGAGCTAAGTGGAGAAAGTATAGACCTTAGCTGAAATACACTGTGCAGCTGTTCTCCAAACATACTGTGTTTATGATCCAGGATAATTCAGCTAAAACGATCTGGAAACCTTCAGAGATAAAATGTGTCATTTAATGGTTATACTTCTTATTTTCTGAAGCAGTAGTAAGCTTGCACTCTTTCACTTTTTGATAGGTGAACCAGCTGGAGCTTGGAGTCTTGGAAGGGCTGGTTTGTAAGAACAAAAGATCTCAGTTAATTTGGACAGGCTATATGTACTCCAAGAGCTGGGCCATACACCTGGTGGATTACAACTTTTCCAAAGGAGCCAAAGTACGGCTGGAAGACACTTCATTCCACCCTGTCGAGTAATTGTGTTGTACTGACGGGGGGAAAAACCCCAGCATGATAGATAGATACCTCTCAAGATCACTCTGGACATTTTTGTTTTCACCAGCATAGGATGAGGGATCAGCTCATAGTGCAAGGACTGGAATGTGGCCAGGACCATAGAGATGGCTAGACAAGTTACTTATGTGCCTGAGATGCTTGGCCTCAGCCTAATGTTGCTTTTTTTTTCCTCTGTAACCTCTCCAGAGTGGAATTGACGTGCTTCTTATTGGTAGTGCACTGTAACAGCGGTATGTAAAGGAGGTAAATGTTTGTTCTCCCACCCCTTAACACCCATATTCAATACAAAATGCCAAAATATGTGACTAATAAATGGTGCAGAGTTTCTGTGAGGAATGCCAGTAGGTTTTCTGTGTCCTCATTTCCACTTAAAAATTACTTCTAGTACTCCAAACAGAAAGCACTGTACATGGCAGTAACTTTCTGTGTGTTTACTAGAGAACTGCAGGATAGTATCTGTTAACTCTCTGTCAACTTCAATCAGACATGCTGAATTTTAACCCTAGAACACTGACTAATGTGGAAGATTATGATCTTTGGCCTGTGCTCCAGAACAGAGGGAAATTGAAATGGCAGACTTGTAAAAATATTGTGTCAGTCAATATTTGTCTTTACACAAACATACTGTGGTTGGAAAGTGTCATAGGTATTCAGCTCTAGGATGTGTCTAGTAATTATGTGGCAGTAGATTTTGCTTTTCCTTTTGCAGCTTGACTTAAGATGCTGCCTAACGAGATTATCTGTGTGCTTGCTGCCACTAGCAGTGAAGTCCTAGTTCTGGCTGTGTGCTGGGTCTTCCTCTATTGCAGGTGACCTGATTCACCCCCAAATGAGAGCAGTTTTCTGTTTCTGAGAGGAGTCAACTGGCTTGTAAAGCATCACAGTGAACTCTGAGGAGTGGACAAAGAAAGGTGGAGTGGATCCATCTACTCTGTCAGCAGTATGCTCTTTGCTTAGCTCGGCCTACTTGGTTGACACAAAAAATGCCACTTGGTTGGTATAGCAAATTTAGGAGGAATTCACAGCAGCAATAGGAAGATGCTTGGTGATCCATCCTTCCCCTGTTGCCAGAGGAAATGCAGTTTCTCAGAACAGTGGCACAGTGTGAGCAAGACCCTGTGTTTGCCATGACCTTGGTCCAGGCAGTGACTGAACTGTTCAGTTGCAAGTTCCCTGGGATGTTCTGTCTACACTTGCCACAAGAGGCTGCAGTTCAAGTGGGTGAAAACAGAACCTGATAGTGTGAGGTGTCAGACAGCCTTGATAGTTGGCAGGGCCATCCCACCAGCTCCAGCAGCTCTGCTGGTGCACAGCTCAGACAGGAAGGAGTTGGGTGTTAGGGAAAGGAAGGGAGAAGTGAGGAGAGGAAAGGATAGAGAGAAATGTGTCAGGGAATAAGTAAAAACAAATGGTGAAAAAGAGAAATGAAGGAGAAAGAAACCCTTGCATGAGTTTTATGCTGCCTTAAGATTTTGTAAGGACAATGTAGTAAAAAAAATAAGAAAAGTTAATTACTCAGATTCCCAAAATTCTGGTCTGGTTGCCCTGCACTGCAGTGCTTGATGGATTCTCCTTCATATTTCACTGAAAACATTTTGGACAGTCAGCGGTAGACTTGGCTTTGATGTGAGGTGGTAGGGAGGGTCACACTAGCTGTGTGACAGCTGGCAGGAGCACCCACACTGTCTGTCCTCAAGCCCCATTTTAGGTAGGAGACCATTCTAGAATTACGCCTGACCTTGTTGCTTGCTTGTTCTGTGGGCCACCATGGGAGCTGGGCATTTGGGATGTCTTTTCTTTCTCCTTCTGGGGCTGGTTTGTTCATCCACTGGCTGTAGCAGTGAGCAAGGAGAAGGGTGCGTATTTTTAAACCTGGTAGAATAGGATGTGAGGTGAGAGGATTTGTGATGTACCAGCCTGACCTGAACAAGATTTGAGGTCCAGCAGTTGGCTTTTTGGGGAGCCATTTTTCATGGAAGTCTTCTGAGAGGGATTGCATCTACATAACTGTTCTAGGCCCTGGCGGCTTAACTGAAGCAAACCTCTCACCGCAGTTTTAACTTGCATTTTTAATTACAGACCTGAATCACAGACACTGAATTCCTCGCCTATAAAACTAAACAAAAAGGCACTCTTTATCTACTAATGGATGTTCACACCCCGAGACCAGACTAGAAATAGTGAAAACACTAGAAAAAGTGAAACACCCCAAAATGTATATGGAATAGTTATGGACATGGTGTTTGTATGGTGGGGGGAAATTTTTATACCGGAAAATACCCACTGTATATGTCTTGTTCACTGATTTTCAGTGGCTTGATGTCCTCATTTCAACAGTATGTGGCTATAGCTACAGATGGGGAAACTTAGACTGGGGAACAGCCTGTGGAGGAAGGGCTGGTGGTAGAGAAGGTCCATTTCTATGTGAAATGCTGATTCCAAGTGGATCCACAGGGACTGGCAGATTTCCACAGCCTGAGATGGGTGGTATGTGTCGCCATCTTAGTGTGTGTTTATACCAGCATTCCAGTTTTGACTTTGTTATTTATAATTTGAGTGAATTGCTGTAATTATTACTCACTCTTAGGCCAATAGCTGTTGCACCAGATGGCAAAAGTGATCATGCTATGACTCTGCTTTGTCTTGTTTAAGAGTTCTCAGCATCCAACTGTGCCTGCAAAAAAATGTAATCCACTTACTACTGAGCACTTCTGGAGGTTTGACTGCTTTATTGAGGTACTTTGATAAGAATAAAGTTTCAGAAAATCTAATTAGATTTTTTAAAATCTGCATGTTGTGTGGCATGTGAACTTGCAGTGCAGCTAAGCTCAATCTGTAGATGCATTATGGAAACTCATGTCACCTATTCTGAGTGTACACACACACAAGATCTGGTCTTAGTTTCATTAACGTATGAAAAGAGAAGAAATTTTGTTCCTGGTGTGTAAATGGATGGATTGCAAAAAAGTTAATATGTTTCCAGTGCCTGGGAATATTCGTTGGTACTGTTTAATCAGCTTGTGCAGACACAGTGTTGGTGGCTTCTATTAGATCACATACAACTAGATAAAAATGTTGGAACAAATGATAATTGTGTTCCAATGGCAATAAAATTGCAAGTGGTACTGATGGTACTTTCATGTAATAATGTACTCCTTCTGTATTAATTAATTTGGGCCTCATGCCAACCTATAGCTGTCTGATTTTAGGTCCATTTTTAATAGATTTGTGTGTTCAATAGGTTGGTTTGGTGTATGCATGTGTGGCATTTTTGCTCTGCAAAATCTTGTAAAGGAAATGGGTTTGGGGTGTGACTGAATTCTCTGTCAAAGGTTAGTGGTGTCTTTAAATGAAACCAGGCTGTAGCTCATAGTTAGATCCTCATAATTTTGAATAACTAGCCAGGGAGTATACACCAGAAAAGCTAATCTTCTGGATAGGTTTCACAGAATTAACCTATTTGTGTGAAAATTAAAATTCAGGTTATTTTTATTCTTTATTGAAGCACATGAAAAACCACGATCAAATTTGCACTATATCAACTTGTGCAACTTGGTACCTATATGGTAGGAGGAGCTTTGTGGGCAGTATGTTTTTGGAACTGTCCCATTAGGAGCTGCAGGGAGTCTGGTCCGAGATGCTTGTGAGTTTGTGCATGAGGACTCTGCTGGCCTTTCCCTTAACCTGGCAGGAAGGGTGTAAAGAAGCTTTGGGTGTCAGCACCTTATGGGGACAGAGCTCATTGTAGGTTTTGGAGGGAGATGCTGGAAATATCCCCTTAGGGAGGGGTGATGTAAAAGGAAGAATGGGGTGAAGGAGGACACTTGGGTACAGCAGCAGGAGCAGATGTCAGAACAGAGGTGTAATCTCTTGCTGTATTTAGATAAGCACAGCTTCTGCTAAACTGACTATGCCCTCTGCTATCTGTGGGTGTTGGTTTTGTTGAAAAAACAGGGAGAAGAAATTACAATGCTCTTCGTTGTACTCTGAGACCATGATTCACTTTTCAGACTGTTGTCAGAGCTGTTTTGAAGCAGTTTCCACAACAGTGTTTAAAGATAAAATTGATTAAGATTTCTCTTAAAAAAGTGTAACAAATTTCTCTCTTAACTGAATAAAATCCAAGCAGGTATATATTTGAACCAGTAAAATATTATATTAAATTTTTATATCTCTGCTAAGTCTGTCTGAAGGGCAGACATGGGAACAGAATACTGTCACTAAGCTCTGCCTTCAGGGACCACAGTCACACGTTTTGGAGCTGTCTCCAGGCCACCATTGCAATCAATATTTACTGTAATCACAAATGAAATGAGGGTGTCTTAAAGTGGTGGGTGCATTTAATAAGATGTTATAATAACATGGCAATGAATTGAGGATTAATCGAAACTTTTTAAACTGGTGCTGAATTGATTTAGTGAGTTGCATTTGGCTTAGTATTGTATGCCTGTTGACAATAATTTATTTAAAAATTGCATTGCAATTTCCTCTTAATTGCACATGGTATGCTTCAGGGTGGCAGGGAAGATATTAAAATATGAGTAACAGATGTGATGTTTGCTAATGGAGCATCACATCCTGTATATTTTCCTCATCCTGTTATTTATTTATCTTTTAGAAAGAGAAAATCCACTTCTTCCTATGAAGTATCTGTTTTTTTTTCTTCCAGAGGGCTGAACTAGTCATCTTTTCTCATAAATCAGTAAGTGGAGAACAGCCAAGTATAGTGGTTATGTACCATAACATTATTATTACTGTAGGGTTATTAAGTCTCAGTTTGGCCTTCAGAATTTTAGATGTGCACCACTGTTCGGGATCTGAGCTAAAGGCGCCTGGAGAGGATAAAAACTTCTGTATTCATGTCTGTGAACTCTCTAAGAAATCCTTTATGGCTGTACCCTGCCAGATGTGTTCTGTTCCAGATGTGGCCAGGTAAAGTTGCTCTGTCGTAGGTTACCTCTAAGGAAATTGGCTTTTCAAGGGCACTGTTCTGACATTGACCAGCTTTGAGAATGTGTGCAGATCTATATGTACTGTGTCCTGTTGCTGCAGGCACTCTTGCTCTTCCTTCTCAGTGCAGACACTGTCTCTCTTTTGTTCCATGGGATGATGTGGCACCTGAAGGATGCCAGAGTTCTTGAGGTTTTTTCAAAAGCAGATACAATTTTGGAGGTCTGGTGATGGGAAGGTACTAATCATGCTTCCCAGGCACTTCTCTTGCAGCCTCTTACCCTTTCCCTTGATAAGAGCAATGTCTTGGTTAAAGACTTGAAAGAAATTTTTGCTTTAACTCATTGTTAATTCAACTTGGATTAGATTTCTTCTAAGATAAATTGCATGTCTTTGCCTAAAAGTATGACAAACTTGAGATTTTTGAAGGGTTCTCCCCCTTTATTTAAGTAAAAGGAGAAAAAAGACCCAACCTCCATGTCTCCCAACCAACCATTAATAATTACTGATTATTGCCTGTAACTGTTGTCTGTGTATTTACCTCTTTGCTCACATGCCAGAAAACTTGAAAGAAAACTGTTTAACAAAACTTTGTTATGAGAGAAAATTACTTTGCTGAAAGCATAGCAACTTTAAGCTACTTTGGTTTCAGTTTCCTGTTAGTTTTCTCTTTAGGTCTACTGAGAAGTAAAATGTCCTCTAAGACACAGAGCTAGTCATGTTGTGATGCAATAATATCCTTTAAAGTCTTTTTCATATTCTAATATAGCAGTTGTTTTTTCTTCTTCTGCTGATACTTAAAAACTATAGCCCAGTGTCTCCAGTTGGTGAGAACCTGGTGTTCCTGTTTTGTGAAAAGTAGTATCAGTCTGTTGCAGATCAACTTCATGGTCCATGTAACTTCTTGCTAAAAACACATATTTTAAATATTTTTACTAGTTTCAGTTAGCTATTCCTGTGTTTCCACGGAGACAAAATGAAGCTTTTGAAACAGTCTTTTTCATGAAGAAATGAGGCAAAGTTTTGTGCTCTCTTTTGTTAATAATTCTGATTAATTCCTGTTAATTTCTAAGACATCATATTAGTTTTCTGATTTATTTCCTTCCAAGTTGTACTGTTCAAATTATCATAACCAATTTCTTTACCATCCCCTAATGGTCTGTTTTGACTCCAAACAATACATATTGCATGAAATATGGGGAATAAAAGAATGGCTTTATGCAATAGGTGTTGGGGAAACTCTCAACAAAATGACAGTTGCTACCCCTGCAAATGAAAAATAACAGGGTGCTAGTTTTCCATTACAGTGATCATCCACATAATCCTACATGAACTGGATAGAAATGCTCTGTGCTGAGACTAATACCCTGTCTCAGAATAGTCGTTGTTTGATGGGATGCATCACGAATGATAAGCCAGATTGATGTTTAATATTGCCTTTGTCTACGTGCATGACCTCTGTGTAGCCTAGGAGTGATGTAGTTGTGCACAAAGATGGAAAGGTGTGCTGTGTTACCAATAGATTTTTGCTAGGAACAGCCTTTAGAGCATTAAAATGGAACCTAATCTGGCTTTCTGTTGTTTGCATCACAGCTTTGCTGTATTGATAGAGAGTGTAATACAGAGTATTACATCCCAGTTGAGGCTGTGGAGCCTCCATCCTTGGAGTTACTCAAAAGCTGCTTGGACACTGTTGTGGCCCAGCTTAAACAGGGTTTTGGACCAGATGACCTCTAGAGGTCCCTGCCAACCTCAGCCCTTCTGTGATTCTGTGATATCTTTGCCAGTGTAGTTGCCTCTTAGGTGAAAGGAGTAAAGTTGCTATATTGGTAAGGTACTCCCAATGTCGACCTGACCTGTAATCATTTTGTGCATGGTTTGCTATACTGTACCTTTTTTTGTCTGTATGGCATTGCAGGAACTACTTTGTCCTGGCAAGAATTTAGGCACAGAACGAGGGTACTGTATAGTAAGCTACATTTTGGTTGTCTGTGCATTCACTGGTCTGAGATTTAACACGCCTTCTTGTTCTGACATCTGGAATTTTTGTGATCACTGACATCCAAGCTGAAAAATAAAAAAGTGCCTAAAAGCTGAAAAATATACAAGTGCCTATAAGTGAAAAGTACTGGGGAATTTTTATTCTGTGTTGTACTTTTGGTGGTGAAAAAGTATTTCTGGATATTTTTTTGGCGGGTGTGTTGCAAGTGTAATCCATTAATGTGAAAACCAGTAGCATTTATATATTCCTGATAATAGTGTTCCAAAAACCAGATTGCTAGCTTCTGACAAAATAAAACAACAGAAATATCTGTTTATCACTTTCCATTTTGACAAACTGACAGATTTGACTTCATTCAAGCAAAGTGCTTCTCAGTCCTACCCTTCTGCACTGATAAACTTCAGTAGTTGAGTCTTGCCAGGATGAACTTTTGTAGTGTTCTTAAGGTCCTGAGTAAAGTTGTTCCTAAATTGACCAGCTTTTTTTGGAAATGAACAATGAAAATAAAGATGTATAGGTAGTAGTTAGATGGGACCTTAAAACAGAGTTTATTGTAGGAGCAAACTGTCCTTGACAGTCCAGCTGCTTTTCTCATAAAACCTTCTGCAGGCTTTTCTGGGTGCGGGCAGTGAACAAGTTGTGAATCTTTGATGTTTGTGGCCTGGATGCCTGGCTGGGTGTAATGCTGTCTGGAAGAGTAATGAGAGGGGCTACAGTTCTTCTACCCAGATCCTGACCCCTCTTTAGCCTGCCAGCGGGGGGACTTGCCACATCTGCAGGTTGTATCCGACTGGTAAACAACTCCAGGGTAGATGGCAAAGAGGTTCAAGGAAGCGACCTGCCTGCAGGCACTTTTTCCTTGATTGCCATGCCTATCACTTTGTTTTTAAAATCAGTTTGTTTTGTGCTGCATAAAACATTTGTGTGTGCTGTTTTAGGGACTGCTGTGTTCAGTGCAATCTCAGGTACGATAAGCACGGAGCTCGCTGCTGAGCAAGGCACGTGTGTAGCCGTTCAAAAGCAGCCTGTGCAATACACACAGAGACAGGAGAAAAGCATATTTTGTCCTGGGACGTCCAGGAATTGCTTGCCTAGCTGACTTCAAGGAAAACAGTTTTCTACTGGAAACACTCAGTTCAAGTTACTGTGGATTTCTGAGTTTCATAGACAATTTGTGGGTTTTTTGAAAAGCGTCTGAGGTGAAACTGAGCTCTGAATTGCGTCGTGCACTTCAGTGCTAATGTGAGTAGCACTTGTGTTTTTATACTCACAAAAAAGGACACCTAAATTAACTGCTAACACCTGATCTGGGACAAGTCTGGGTTATGAACTGCTGGGCAAACAACCTAGTCATTTCACTCTCCCAAGAACCAATACTGGTTGTCTTTTGCTAGAATGTTTTTCTTCATACTTGCTTAACTATTTATTTTTTGTGTTTTTATCATACAAAGGAAAAAGCAAAATTTAAGGAATCGTTCTGCAACTGGATAGTCAAAATAGGACTTTATTTAGACATTTTCAAATAAAAGTTTTCTAGTCTTTGACACTTTTTATAAAACAAAAGCATGTTGAAATGAATAAAGTGATTTTTGAGGGAAAATATGGTAAACAAAAATTTTCAAATCCCCAAATCTTTGTATATAAAAATCTTTTTCATTGACCCTTTTGTAATGCTACGTGTCAAAAATTGCCGTTTAGCACAAAAGTAATCTGATTTTGTGACCTTTAAGGAAAAAACTATTTGTAATTGTGAAAAATTAAAAAAAAAATAGTAGAGCTTGTGAATATGAATGTGACAATATAATCGTGTATTGAGGTAAAATTTTGTTGATGCAATGAATGAATAAATACTTGATTGGATAATGACTGATTAACGTGTTGGATCTGGCATATCTAGAAGTGTGTACTTGAACCATAAGGATTGTGAGGGTTTACTCCTCTTTGTACTTCACAGAGAAGGTATTTTAAGCCTCCAAATGTGCAAAATACCCCCAAGTGAGAATTACGTAGTTTCACATTCACAGTAGTAACTTGTACATTCTTCCTGAGTTTATAGGGCTAAAAATTAGAAAAGGTTGGGATCAAGACTTTCATGAAGCTTTTTAATGAAACGGGAAAGGATCAGTAATTTGGAAATAACCAAAATGACCCTCCTAGTATGAAGGCCTGGAGTTTTCTTCTGCACACGCATTTATTATTCACTATTAATCATTAACTTAAATAGTTTTTAAAAGTCTGCCTCAGGCTGCCAAGTATGTCTTGAAGGTTTGTGCATGAAGGAATACAAACACAGGTTTCCCAAAATGAAAAATAATTAGGATAAATGTTCAGAGAGGAGCCAAGTATTCAAATTTGGCTTCGGTTGTGTTACTACTGTCTCAGGACCTGTGGTGTACTTCCTTTATGTAATAAATTATTTTGCCTAATGTGTTCAGTTTTTATAGAATCATAGAATATTCGGAGCTGGAAAGGACCCACTAATCATAACATTTGAGCACTAGTGTTTAAGCATCATTAATAAAATGAAAGTAGTTGTAAAGATGGTCCTCAGAAACAGTTTAAGTAACAGTTCATTAGTAGTGTGTTGTGCTGAGTTTTTAAATCTGACTTCTCTAGGTTCCGAGCTGTGGGTAGGACCGTGCTGTACTGGGGAGGTGTGACTGACATGCACACACACCTTCCCAGGCTGGTTTTCCTATATCTGTTTCAGGGACTGATGGGTTGGAAACACTGGTGACTTGAACTTCACCCTAAGTTTAGATTTGTAGGGATGTGATCAGATTCATGCCTGTCCTGCTGTTGATACCTATGCTAACCAACATAAAACTAAACCGGTATGTCTGCAGAATAGATAAAGTCTGAAAAGAAAATTTGGTGAAATGCTGCCCTAACCAAATTGACCAAGGGTTTCCACTAGCAAATGGTTTGCAGCAACAAATGAGGAGAAAGGAGCATTTTTTAAAATCTATTTATGAGAAATTCCACATTAACCATAGCCACAGAACTGTGTGGACATTTCCTTGTGTAAACAAGCCCTGCCCTCTGTTTGGAGACGATAAGTGTGCAGTCTTTCGCTATGTTAGTGAGACTTTGGCCATAGAATGTTGCAGATAAGGAACTATGTTTACCCTATATCTTAGATTTGCCTTGTGAATTTTGAGTCACAGCTCAATTTATGGGTATTTAGGGAGTGAGGAATAGCAGCATTTGGTTTATAATTCAAACTGAAGTGATTTCTTTACTGCTCGTTAATTGTGTGTGTTCACATAAGGAGACTGGAAAAGTGATGTTGACAGGAGCTTGGAGTAACTTTACTATACCTGGAGTTATGGGTGTTGAATGTACAAATGTGATTAGAAGAACTGAGTCACTGGTTAGAGGAGTTCACCTTTAAAAAAAAAAACATGTATATAAATACGTATATAAAGGAGATTCTCTTATAGAATGAGGCTAAAAATTTGGGTTTCTAGCTGATGACATTTTTGGGTCTAAACTACTATTCTGTTTCACAGAACATAAGCATTTATTATCTTTCTGGTGCAAAAAATACCTGTGTGCCCACTCTGTGGTTCATGGGAAAATCATTTGACCAGGAACTTGTATTTGGCCTCTGCTTATCTGTACAAAATGGAGCATCTTGCAACATTACTCATTTTGAAGAAATCTAGTGAGAAAACTAGGAAAATATTTCTAAAATTTTGTATTTGAAGTCATGTGGAATTTCCTGAATGAAAAAAAATCTACTGTGGACTTGGGACACACAGTTTTTGTTTCCATTCTACTTACAGTGCACTTCCCAACTGCCAAAGTATTTTTTGCTTTCCAGTTTCCTTTAAGGGCATGAGTGTTCTTCTAATCATGAGCTGGCTGCTCAAAGCATTCCTTAAAACACTTGCTCAGCTGCTTCCTAATTCAGGATCAATAACTTCATAGATAATTAAACTAACCATCTCTTAAAAATAGATGCCATCTTTTATATCCCTTATGCCCCCAACCTCCTACTTACCCTATTTGACAGTCTCTGCTTATGCTAGTTTGCCAAGCTGAGTGTTGATACTCCAGTGCCAGAATGCCTGGCCCGAGCCAGTGAGGGATCCTGTGCAGACAGCTGCACTACAGGCATTGTAACCTCATCGCTTGAAATGCAGGGACTTATTTATTTATCCTAAATATAACTAACAGCAATAGAAATGCATTTTTTAAAAAATTGCACTTAATTATCAGCCCAGCTGTTGCTGTTACAAATATTTTCTAGAAAATACTATTTCAAAAGTTCTGATTTAGTTTTTTTTTACTTTAAAAGTAAAATTAGCATACACTAACAATATTTTTGAACCTTTAGAAACAATATTGAACTTGTGATTTCTACTAAAACACGACTAGATGACTGTCACAAATGCATAACCTTGAACAGCTAAAGTGACCTGAAATTTATAATTCTTGTTATGATACATGACACTGTTCTGTGACAAAAGACATTAGGCTGGTATAATAAATGCAGTCTTCATTTATTGTTCTTCCTATCGTTCTTCCTGAGTTATCAGCTTTGGTGGAATAAATCATATTTTGTCTATTGATATTTTCAATTGGAAAACAAAGCAGGTATATTCCTTCAGGTAATTCTGGTGTTCTTAGAATTTTTACTTTACAAAGTTTAACGCTGTCAACTCATATTGCATCAAAGAAGTATGGAATCGAAATCCAGACTTTCTCTGTTAAAGGCTGAGAGATGTTGATAATGGGGATTAGACAAAATCTCTAAAGAGGTTGTCTATAAAATGCAGACTATGGGCCTTTTGGTCATGTTTTGTAAGAGTATAGATACTAACCTTTTTATCTGTGAAATGTTAGAAAAAAACACTTGCAAGATCAAAGGAAGTTTAAGGCTCAAAACAGAATTGTGTAAATTTATGTGTGGGGGGAAACATTTCTGTGCTTAGGTTTCAAAACTCTGTATTTTCAGTCAGTGATTGCTGATCAGTGACATTTTACTTTCATATGACTTGCTGTGCTGTGATGCCTAAGATTTCTGGGGGAAAATATTGCATAAGAGTGAGACTATTCTTAAAAGGCATTTATGTACTTAAAATTTTGCATTCTGATGTAGAGAAGAATGTTGCTTCTAAAGTACCTTGAAACACAGAGGTTTTTATCAGTAAAGCTCTAAGTTTGCATTGTGTAATTGAAAGGCTTTTTATTGTTTGTAAAATTTGGACGAATAGTAGAATAGTATGTTCAAAAGTCAGTACCTCTCTTACAGGAAATCCTACTTGGTTTCTCTGTAAAAACTCTGTTAAAACTAATTAGAGTGGCTCATATGTGGGCCATGATGGAAGACTTGGTAGCACTTGAGTTATTGTCTTAGTACTTAAAGTGACTAATGACACTGAATAAAAATTAATGAGAAATAATGACATAGAGAATAGTAGGAACATAATTTTTATAAAGTCACTCTGTGTCTTCATATGTGTAGACAAGCTAATTTTTTTTTTGTTTATATACAGTTGTCTCAAAAAGCATTCAGGAACAAATTGCCAAATGTAAAGGAAATATATGTTTAATATGTTTAATAACTGCATTCCCATTCCTCTACTGCATCCTTTTTTAATAGTGGAACACTTTTTGGTATTCCAAAATACTGAAGCTGATGCAAAACTAATTTGTATAAATTTTTCTATGAATACATGTTAGAACATTCAGATGTAGTCTGAATATCACTATAATCGCGTGGTGGGGGTGAACTCTTTTATTTTACTCAATTAAATTTAAATCACAATACGGTCATTTGGACCTAAGCTTGGGAGGAAGGTGGGGTGAAGGGAATCAATTTTCTCTGTAACAAGATGAGCTTGTTTTTCTGCCCCTCTCAGCTTCCTCTCAGATTAAATTTTAATAAAATGTCAGTAACATGGGAACTTTTTAGACATCTTCTTTTTTAAAGTACTTAACTGTTAGCACTATTCCAATGGACTTTAAAGAAACAGTTGAAAAATTTCCAATTAGTAAGTAACTTTAACTCAAGTGCTGACAGGTTTTTAATAAACTTTTAAGTAATATGCAATAAAATATTTTTTATTCCTAGTAAAAACCACATTTTTATTCCCAATATAAATACAATATATCAAATTAAAATTATGTGAATGCCTTTGAAATCTCATTAATTGTACTAGTAAAGTTAATAAACATCTACTGATTGCTTATGCTGTAATTCTGATATGACTCTGCCAATACCCACTTGTTGCAGATGATGGAGTTATTTTCTGAGACAGCTGTGTTTGTAAATGATAGTGCAACATTTTTTAAACTGCATTGGCAGTTACTCAATACATTTCTCCACGAAGTCTCTTTTACTGATGGAAATACTTAGTAGTGGAAAGGATAAATTATTTTTTGCTCAGATGTTGAGGACTCAGGCTAGTAAAAATCAAATTAGTTTAAAAAGTAGTGGAAATGCCTGGCCTGGGATACACATAGGACTAAACCCAACTGTTCTTTCTGGTGGGAGAAATTTTTCTTACCCTCTTGTGTCAGAAGTGTTTGGTGGGTCTCAGCATTTGCAATCTCTTCCCTCCCTGCACTGAGCAGTGGATTTTCCTGCATCGAAGAGATCCACCAGCATGTTAACAAATCCTAAAATATTTTTGGCAGCCAAATACTATCATACTGGGTGACTTGAGGAGGATTCTAGGAGCATTGTAGGAGTAGCTTACTAGTTTGGCTGGGAATCCTTTTGGGATAGTGGATTTGTCACCTCTGACAAGTGCCTGTAATACAGATGAGAGTAATTGTCTCTTGAAATCAAAGCCTTATTTCATTTGAAATTAATGGTATTTATGATACTGGGTAATGGATTTTGGTACTGGGTGGGCTGTAGGGCTCTTAAAAAGAAACAGGGAGGCGAAGAAGGAAAAAATAGAGTTGTTATTTAAAAAAACCACAAATCAACAATATACTTTTCAATACAAGATACTTTGGAAAATACGGAAGGTGGGCTGCAAACAAAAGGCTTACTGGTTTGAGATCTAGTGAATTTGATATAGTTGCAAGTGTTATATGTGACCTCGAGTCTCTGACTAATTTTTATGCTTTTATAGCCACACTGTTTCTAATAAGAACAAGGAATTTTGATTTTTCTCTGAATGTGCAAAATTGGGATATGTCCTTTAAAAGCCAGCGCTATTTGTTACACTGTTTGCCAAAACTCAGAGGGCTTAAATCAACCCAGAGACCCGAAATTATTTTCTTGTTTGATAATTTGTTGCTGCACCTGTGTGTCTGCCTTTGAGTATCTATGGATGATGACACACAAGGGTGAACAGCAACATTTGAGTGTGGTGTAGTGTTTCCAGCATTCCTTTCAGCTGGTCTAGGGGTGTTTACTGTGGATGTATGGTGGGTTGGCCACGACTGGCTGCCAGGTGCCCATCCAGCTGCTCCTGCTCCAGGAATCTCTGTGTCCCTCCTCAGTTTTTCTCGCACGGTTCCCCTCGCTCAGCCCAGGCTGCCGGGCAGCGTTTTGCCCTCCCTTGCCCAGGCTTTCCCCGGGGCTCTCGCCCGCCTGCCCGTGCCTGAGGGGCTCAGCCGAGCCCTGCGCTGGGGCCGCTGCAGCCATGTCAGGCGTGGGAGCTCCAGACAGATGCTCCACACAGAGGCTGCTGCCCCTTCAGCCCTTGCTGCTACAACATCTTGACACCTGCACCCAGATACAGGCACACGTGTCAGGATGCACAGGCCCTGTCACTGGCAGGGGAGGGCTTCATCCCTGTTCTCCAGTGCCTTCTGCTCCCAGCTGTGGGGTGCCAGCCTTGCCTTGCCCTGGCTGAGATGGTTACTGTGCAGTTGTAGGTCACTTCAAGCTGCCTTAAAGGCCACTTGTGGAACGCCGTGCAGGTGCAAAAACAGCAGGGAGGAGCAGTTGTGCCTGTCAGCTGTGTCCTCTCAGGCTGTACTTGCCAAGCAGCAGTGGTCTGCACAAATACTGATAAATGTTGTCCCTAGTGGCTTTTTTGTTCTTCTCCAGAAACAGGGAAGAACAGGAGCAGAAACAGACTAGTTTTCAGCTTAGTACCTGCTATCCCTGATTTCATGGCTTTGTCAGTGATGGTGCCTGCCTTGCTCTGGCTGGTGGTAGCTCAGGATCAGAGGCTTCCTGCCACTTTCAAGGGCTTCTTTTGGCATGCCTTGCCCAGGGCAGAAGGTTGCTGGTGTCCCAAAGGCAGTGGTCCCATAATCTCTGCATGTAAGGTGTCCCTTCTCCAGTTAGAACATTTTACATCTCAAGGATCTAAGTGAATAAGTTTTGAGTCTGGTTCTACCTGCTTTGCTAGATTTTTGTACAGTGTTTATCTTGTGTGGTGGTGCTGAGCAGCTTCTAAAGGCACTGCATGCAAAAGTAGAATGTTTCCCCACTAAATTCTGATTTTGAATTTCTAAATACACCTTCTGGAAGACAGAAGACTTCACAAATGCAGTTAAAAGGGATGATCCTGTTTTTCTTGCAGAGATAATGCCAGGTTAGGACTTCAAAGAATGCTTGTCACTATCAGGCTGTGTGCCTGCATAGATACAATCTTTTGTTTGCATGTGTTTGGCCTGAAAACATATCCCAGTTGTCACTATGATGTGTTACTCTGTTACAAGCACGTAATTATTTCAGAACTGAATACAAAGTTCTCATTGCATTTTAATCAAAGGGCCATGCAAATATTTCCTCATGGCTGCAGTGTGAAATATTCTCAGCACCCATATAGATGCTTTTCTTCTGTCTACGTCCATTCATCCAGATTGCCAGTAGCACAAACAGAAGCTCATCTGAGATCTGCTTTGGAGTGGGTTCAGTTTTGGAAGGGGAGCACAGAGCTGCAGTGTTAACGCTTTTCTTTCTTTTCACACTGGCCAGGTTGTTCTTATCTTTCCTTACTGGATCATGGAGCCAGGGACATAAAAATTGCCTGGAGTAAGAAATACTGTTCTTATTTCATATAAAATGATATTTGGGTGTTGAAATTGTGGCGCAGTAGTTCTGGCAATACAGATCTCTGAAAATTATTTGGTTTTAATGTACTCAAAGAATGCTGTATGTTTAAATGGTTAGACTCTAGTTTAAGAAAAATAACAGAAAAATTGTACTTACTTCTTAAAAACCAGTATTTGCAGTCTGAGGGATGGTGTTTTTTTTATGTCAACACTTTTGAGACCAAGATCGTGATTTGTTTGAAGTTTATTGGTCAGTGTGAAAATTTACCGTGAAAGCCGCCTGTGTTTGTCAAGTTAATTTTTCAGGGGTATGAAATTCAAACTTTGCAAGTTTAAATATTTAGCCTTGAGATTGGAAACTAATGCACTTCCTATCAAAAATGTTACAACTCAAATTGTAAGCACAGTGAATTATTCCAGCATTCATAAGAGTAATTTTTATTCTGTTTACATGATTAATTAATGCTTGTTATGTTCCAGTGAACTGCAGAATGCTAAAATGAAGAAAAAAATATTATATGTATTGATTTAAACTGATTGTTTAAATATAATCGATTAATTGAATTAAAAAATTACTTGGATGTCTTGAAAGCAATACAGTTTAGTCCATCACATTTTTTTATATATTAGTCTTAAGAATATGTTTGCAGGTTTGTTAAATTGTTAATGACTTATTCAGATGTCCCCATGCTTTTACGTTCTTTGGAATACTGAAATTTCTGCATGTTGAAATGGAATGACAAAGCTCTCCAGAGCTTGTCAAATGAAAGTGGAGAGTTATAAATTGGAATTGCTTAATGATTTATGCACACACAGCTCACCAGAAGTTTTGTGAAAAATTTTAAAATTTACGGACTCTTGTAAATGATTACTTAAAAATTAATTTGAAAATACTTCTGCAGCTGAGAAATCTGCCTCTGACTGAAACTGCAAGGTGCTAGAGTCACAGAAAGTGACAGTATGATAACTTGGCTTCATTTCTCCAGTTTGTGGTCAGAAGATCCTAATACTGTAAAACTGGAAAAATCAGTTTCAGGGTGCCCGCTGATCTGTGTAAAGTTTTTGATTTATTTGTTTTACTATACCTTTGTGTTTTGGTTAACTTTTGTATTCAAATAACTCTTTCTAAACTAAATGTGCTCTTCGTTCTCTCAGCTAGCCTGGTTTTTTTCGTATGTGAAATAGTTTTCATTAAAAAGTTTATAGTTGTAGTTCAGGGTATCAGTTTTGCATCTGAGAGTATCTGGATGAATATATAGATCAGTGTTACTGTGAGGATAAAAATCATAATGCAACTAAGATGACTTCTTTTAGAGATAGTTGATCTGGGGGTGGGTTGGCAGAAGTCTAAACACAGCCAGCTGTGTGCCCTCACAGTGCTGAAGGCTGACAGTGTTCTGGGTTACATCAATGGGAGTAGATCCAGTAAGTGAAGTGATTATTCCACATTAGTCAACACTTATTAAACCATGTGTGGAATCCTGTGCCAGGTTTTGGCTCTCCTGGTACAAGAATGCTGATAAGCTTGAGTGAATCCATGGACAGCCAGTCAGACAGTCAGGGGACTGGAGCATGGAAGGGAGGGAAGAGACTGGGACAGTTGTGCCTGTTCAGGCTGCAGAAGAGGTGGTGTGAGGAAGCCTAGTAGCAGATACATGGAGGGAAGATGAGAGGTAAGTCCTAAATTGAAGCATGGAGCTTCCAGTTCTGAGTGGGGAAAAAAAATCACTATGAAGATATTTCGGGACTGGAACCAGTTGCTCAGAGCCATTGTGAGCTCTCCATGCTTGGAGGATATCAAGGCCATGCTGGATGAAGCCCTGAGCAGCCTGGTTTAAATTCACTTCTGTCCCTGCTTTGAGCAGAATATTGAACATTGTAGCTTGCACCCCAGAATTCCGACAGAATTGGCTCTTGAAGTCACTGGTGTGACAGCAAAGAGTTTTAGCAACCAATACATCAAGACAAACACAAATACTTAAGTGGAAAAAAAGGTGAGTGGAAAACAGGAAAACCACCGTCTATCTCATTGTTTTCGTAATGAGAGTTAAAGAGAACAGTTCAAAAAGCCAAAGGTATTACCTAAAACACCTGTGTGCTTTGCTGACTTGAAAGGCTATGCATCTATACATGCATATTTTCACCACGGTGCTATTTAGTCAGCTCTTTGCTTTTCTTTTCTTTTTTTTTTTATGGGTTTCTTGTTCTGAGATGCTAGGAATTACTATGCAGTTTCAAAAGGTACCAAGTCCTTCTTCTATACATTTGAGAATTGAAGCATTTCCTGCCTCTTCTTGCACAGGGGATTAATTAAAAAACCAAAAAAAACCCAACCAAAGCTCACAACTGTTAGTTGCCTGAAGCAATACCAAAATTTTAACTGAGGGCTGATTGAATATTTAATGAAACAAGCAGACTAATTTCAAATAGGAAGATAAGTTTTAAAAAATGAGGTGTTCATTAATTTGGGGAAGCACTCCTTTCACTAAAGCTTTTTGCATGTAGAAGTAAATGCCTGGAAGTTTGGATGGTTTTAGTTGCAGAGACCAAAAAGTCCCTTGTTCATGCTAGTTGTTCAGATGTTTCCCCTCACAACACTGGGATGTGTGGGTAGGTGATTAGGTATGGATGTGATATAGGCATACCTTCTTGAAAATACTGATTTAGAAGGTGACACAGTGTTAAAATATTTAATGTTTACTTAAAAAGAGGCAAAAAATCTGCCCTAAACCCACTAAGGCCCCAAAACACTACAGAGAAATGAGGTATTGACAGTTAAAAATGAACTTAATGCTCCATCTCCTGAACCAGAATTAGGAATCTTACAGGATTAAAATAATATGAAAGAGTTTTATGGTGTAATTTTTAGTTTACTCTGAAAAAAATTGGGGTGAAAGAATGTAAATGTCTTCAGTGGTTTTTGTTGTGGGTTTCTTTTTTCTTTCTTTTAGTTTACTCTTGTCTATTCAGGTCTATATATAGGATCTACATTGCTTTAGCACTCATTGATTTCTCTCAAAAGCAAGTTTGACACATCTTAGTCTGTTTAATGAAGGTGAAATTTTCTTTTGAAAATAATCATTATAAAGATTGTTTTTCAACTTGTGAGGCATTACTTCTGGGATGACTCATATTAGAAGTAAATAAACATCACTTTCTATTTTTGTCCATGAAATCCCAGTTTAAATGTCAAAAGACTTAATTATAAGAACACAATTTCATTATGAGTTGTGGAAGTGATGGCCATCTGTTATATTGCCCGTTCATCAATTTGCTAAGGCCTCTTCAGTTATCAGATAGAAGCAGACTGTTAGATTTGTAATGGCTAATTTTGGGTTTTTGTCTGAATAAACAGCCAATCTGAATCTCAAGATACGTCTGATATTGTATCTGGAAGATATAAAAGAAAATTGAGCATTCTGCTTGTAATTCCAGTTGAGGGTGCACTCCGGAGAGTTTTGCTTGTTTGGCTTGCTGAAAAAGAGACTCAAAACAGAGATTTTGAATTGGACAGTATTGTAATGAATTTAGAATTTATAGCAGAGAATTAAGCATTTATATGGATCGTGAGGCATGTACTGACCTCCTGTAGAAAGACCAAAACTGAAGCATTCAAAACACTGAATCCCCCCTGCTCCCGCCCTTGACTTTAGACTGCCTGGGTGGTAATGGTTTGTCACAGTGAGGTTTCCGAATAAAATAAAGCTGTTAATAAATGACATGCATGGTAATTCAGTATAGTGTTCTAGTTAAACATTTGCATCTTTCTGCCACTCTCATAGATTAGAGGGGACCGTTGAACATTAGTGGTTACAAGATGCACCTCATATGCATGCTAATGGATTATAACTTTTTATAGGTGCAATTTGTACCTGTCTCTCAGTGGATTGGGAAGTGGTGCATGAGGAACAGATCGTTAAGCATCAGTAGCCAAGCTTTGCTAATTAGCACATCTCCTAGTGCCAACTCTCTTTGTCCACAGAGAATGTAAATTATTCTTATTTTCTCCCTCAATCTTTTGGGCTTCTTAAGCAATGTATCTGTTCGACTGCAAGATAGAGACTGCAGATTTGTAGTTTTCAATTCTCATGATTAATTGAAGAACATGCATGGTTTATTCAAAAGCAGGGATGCTGCCAAAAATGATCTAATTGGTTAAATAAATAACCCTAAGCTTTTATTACTCAATGTGTTTTTCATTGAATTATTAATGCTATATCGCCCTCCAAATCAGTAAGAGTTAATGACTGATTTGCCTGAGGCTATTAATATTTTTCCAATCAGTGGTAAATTGCTATGATGACTTCTTTTGCTGACTTGTATCTCACTGTATTTGTTCACTTGGTAAAATGGTGTTGATGGTAAGAAAGCACTGGAAAATAGCATCCAAATTTCAGCTTGTTCTAGTTCTTTTTTGTGTGCCTGGGGAAATGCGTAATTCTGTTCATAAAATTGGTGATAAAGTATGTTTTGGGATAGGGGAAACAAAATGAGGAAATATTTTTTGAGAACCATTTGTTGTAAGTGGGATTCAAAACCAGAAAAGCATAATGCATTATTTAGCACCTTTGCTGTGAAAAAGGAGGAGGAATTTGAGCATTATATGATTTTACAGTGGTAAGTAATATTCCCATATATGAACAGAGGTGAGCACAAGGAAGTGCTGCAATGTAGTATGGAATTGTTCTGAGCAAGTGCCCAGAAAAAAAAAGATGAAATAGGCTCTGACCTATGCAAGGCCCTAAACGTCTTGAAAATTAAGTTTGAATCCTGTTTCTTTACATCTCTTTAGTTCTAGGAAAGACAGCAAACCATCACTAACTGCTTCTAAGTACAGGAATAAGGTAGGTAATCATCTAGTTAACTGTATCAGATGGCCATTATGAATGTGTATGAAAATGTGGGTATATTTCTAAAAACTAATTAAATAAAAATCTTTTAAAACCAGAAAAACATTTCATGTTATTGAATATTAGTGGATGATATTACCGTGTCTGTATCCAAGCTAGTGTTGCTTAGACTTTTTTGTTTCAAATGTTAGCTTTTGTCCAGCACGTCAGGTGTAAGTGAGGTGGCTGTGAGATGAACTTCTTTTCTTAGCAGAGGTTCAATTTTTTTTTCCTTTTGAAACTTTTCCAAGTGGGTCACACTGCAAATAACAGCCTGTTCCCCTTTCCCAAACTCTTCTTTGAGATGAAGAGTCACTAAGAGATGGATAAATACAGTAAGAAGAAGGAATAAGGCCATAGACTCTTCATGTTAGAGAGGAACAGACTGTGTGTGGGGAAGACAGCTGACTGAGTTTTAGGAAATCACAATATGGAATTCGGGGAACTGTCATTTGTTAATTCCTGTGATACAAGAACAGAGAGAAACTTGAAACTCAATGACATCCAGACAGCGGTGAACTCCTGGCACTTGCTGCTGCATGAGGTAGTGGAGGCTGATGGTGACAGATGAGATCAAAAAGGGAGTCTGTCTAATTCACACACCACAGCTCTGTAAGGAGGTTTTAGAAATATTGCCTTCCAGCAGCTCTGGTTCAAGAGCTACAGAAATTGGCAAACGTGTGGTATTCCTGAGACTCATCTCTCACTACTCTCGGAGATGCAGCACTGGACTAGTCACACCTTTGGCCTGACCCTGTGGGGCATTTGCCAGCTTCTTAGGGACAGTAGCATTGATGCATGGCACCCATTTGTGCAAAGAGAATTTGAAGTTCCCTCAGCTGCTGGCCATTGAAATTTTGTATGCCACTGTAGCTTCTAACCTGAATTTGGGATTATCTTTGAGAAGAAAGGATGTAAGTGCTTCAGCATTCTGGTAGTCTCTTAGCTTCCAATGCAGCTTCTTGGAGTCATTGAAAAAGTGGATGTACCACAGAGCAGCTTTGAGGGTGTGGAGTCAGAAAATACCCAAAGGCTGGGAGGGGCAAAGTTGCTTTATCACCTTTCTCCTTTTCCACTCTTGTCTTTTGTGTGTGTATGTGATAATACTGCTGCCATGAAGAGAGTATTGGAATCTGAATAAATACTTTGTGATTAAAGTACTAGCAGTGAATTAGATTAGAGTTCCTATGGCAGTTTCTGTGCATTTGCACTTTTCATGCAGTCCCTGTAAACTATTACTTTTTTTTTTTCTATTTCTTGTTGCTAGGTGAAAGACCCAGGGAAAACAAAAAAAGATGGTGCCTGCCCTCCCCATTTATTATACTCAAGAAACAGTAGTTTGGTGTGTGGAGGGAAAACTGGGACTGCTCTCTAATACTTCTTTTTATAGTAATGGCATAAGTTTATTTATAATAATAACAACTAAGTGGTATTTTTAGAAATAAATACTTTAAATTACTTACCATTTTAAACTCTGTTTCAGTAATAAGCTGGTATAAGAAGTCCATTGTTTACAATAAGAATTAGGTCTGGTTTTGTCACAAAGATTTAGTCAGGTTATAAACTAAACAATATTTTATTCAGTGCAATGAAGGGAGTTGTTTTCTTGGCTTTTATGAGGATTGTTACCGTTTGCACAGACTTTTATGAAGTTTGCATGCATAAGCCAATCTAATCAGAAATATTCCACATTAGAAAAATATTGCAGTGGTCCTCAGAGAATCAGAGGTAAAGTTAGATGACTTGATACGTCTTTTTGCTTTTTCAGTTTAATATTTATGATTGTGTGATGTAGTTTTTTTGCTGGAAGAAAGTGAAAAGTGTGTTTACAGAGAAAGAAACAAAGGAAGAACAAGCTGGGTTGTTTTTTGTTTGTTTGTTTTTTCAAATACTAGCAGTTCTTTGCTCAATGTCCTTTGGTTGCTGCCTGGCTTTTTGTTATTTTTTCTGATGGTGCAAAGGTAGGTCTGTGTTTTTTGCATATTCCGTTTCTTGTATTATGGGATCTTAAAGCCTTTTCATCTTATAAAGAAACTTGGTGAATGAAACTAATGTTTCTTTAAAATAAAGGGGTTGGAATTTGAGTCGGAAGAGCACTGTTGTTGTAGCAATTCATTTGCTGGGTGATCTGCCCAGGGCTTTGGAATGATGTCACTTAAAATGCAGCATTCTACAAGTGTTTTAAATTCTTGCAATGGATATTAATGCAACGGTTTTAATTTTAAGATTTTGGCTAATACAAGATTACATCTACCTGCAAAAGTAATTTCTAGGTCCTTGTGATCAGGAATTTGAGTTTTCTGCAGTTCTGCTCAAAGATGTTCTCATCTTGACATTAAATGTAAGAAGAAATCTTCAAAGAGAAACGAAGTGATATGGTCACAAATGTGAACACTTCTTTTTTTTAAAGTCACATCCTGGTGGTCCATATGTAGAAGTTCTTCTGAACCCCCCACAGAACAGACTTTATCATGATGAGGAGCTGGATTGGGGATAAAGCCTGTAGAGAGAGAGGAATGTGTACCAATATTGGTGTGTACCAATATTTACATTGCTGTGCTTGTACATCAAGTTTATTGTCTGAAGGGACATATCTCTCCTGAGGAACAACAAAATATTCAGCATCTGTGCTAAGTTCTGGCCAGCTGGCACCTAGAATAGAAAAAAAACCCCAATAAAACAAACAAACAAACAAAAAAAACAAAAACAAAACCAAAAAACAAACAGAAAAACCCCACAAACAAAAAACCCCAAACTTTGTTGTGACTTGCTTGTTTTAAAGAAGATAGTGGGAACTTTCTTGAAACAAATAATGAGAATGAACTAATTGACATGATGGATTAGTCATAGCAGAAATACCACTGAGACTTGTGAATCTGAAAGCCTTGAATTCAAACAATGGAAAATGGGATGCTGCCTGTCCATATTTGCCCTGTAAACATCATGATCTGTCATCTTTGTATATGGCTCTGCAGCTGATAAGGATTTAACTCTCCATTTGTCTAATGTTTGGCCTTATATTTTGGGGAATAATCCTAAGAAACATTTATTATCAGATAAAAATTTGGCTATGCATTTCATTATATTATTTATATTTTTATTTCATGGTGTTTATTTGCATTAAACACATAGCATAATTTTTTTTTTCCCTATATAATAATACAACCAGAAGGTTCTAATATTATTAACCACATGTTTGTGCAGGAGGAGAAGGTTCATAAAGCCAGTAAGTTATTTTGCACTGAATTTTGTTCACTACTTTAAAATGAATTTTTTATAGCTATATCAAAATTCTAGTAATAGCTGGTCTGGTCACTTCACCTATTTCTGTGTAGCCCTTTGACAAGTCAGGGTCAGAATTGAAAGTCAGGATTTCCTTTCTGTGACCAATGACTTGCCACAGAACCACTGGGTCCATCCCACAGCTGATTTTCAGCTGTGCTTGATCAGCTGACACTTGGCCATGCCCTCCTAGCTGCTGCTGGGAGACAGTCCAGGCAGGACACCTTAGTGTATGTTTTGTTATGTAATTTATTTTTTTCAGGACAAAATCGGAGCAAGGCTTTTCTATCCCTTGCTCACATCCCTCCTGTCAGTATCTGACAAATCACATTTATGCTATTGACCTGCACTTTAAAGAGCAATTTTTCAGTGCTTGGAAGCTGTTTGTTTTCATGCATGTGAAATGGAAGTAATGCAAAAATCTGCCTCGTGTGCCTTGTTTGAATGAGTTTATGTGAGAGTAGGCGCTTCTCCACTCACTGTCTTACTGACTATATCAGAGGATATGCCACATAAAGCTTCTAATACTTCATTCTCAGTTAGTAGGAAATAATGAAGGAAATTTGTGCCAGGCTGTAGTTGCTCTCTAAGTCAAGGGCTGCTCTGATTACCTGGAAGATTTGCTTTTCTTCCTTTCCTCCCCAGGTGTCCTTGCAGCTTGTGCTGCTGAGGACCCCACAAGAGAGACCGTATCTGGTATATACAGACATAACAGTGCCAGTTAAATGAACTTGTGTTTTTCTCTTGCATTTTAACAAAAGCAAGCCATATCTCACTTTTAATCTTTCCCTCTGATTTCTCCTTGTTAGTTTTGGACTTCTTTGTTTTTTCTGTGCTTGTATGTGCCCCCTTCTGATTAGAGTACTGCTGACGAGCTAAGTTGCAAGCTGGGTGTACTGAATGCAAAACAAATCTATTAACTTAGTTCAGTGATGTGCAAATGCTTTTGCTGTTATTCTGCTGGACACAAGCTACTGTTAAGTATAACCATTTGGAGTGTATTTTCTAGCGCTCTGGACTTTTGGAGAAATTGATTGGATTGGCTCCGATGCCAAGCCAGCGTAGGGGTTGTTTTTGACAATATTTGGATCTTTGCTGGAACTACCAAGACCTCTAATAACTTTCATGTGTAAGAATACTGGGAAATGTGAAAAGAGGGGCCAGGAGATTAGAGATACTTGCCAATAAAGAGCTAAAATCAGATTTGAAACTTCAAGTTCTAATTGGATTAAGTGGTTTTAAAGTGCTAATTTTTTTTTTTTTAAACAAGTTATGATTTTTCCTTAGACTTCTAAAACCAGTGTAGTTGCTAAGTTCTACTCTGGTCAAAACTGGATGAGGTATTTAGTCAGAACTGCTATTTCAGTACTGGCAGTAGTTCAGGTGTTGACATGTGCTCTAGTGTCCCTGCTTGAACTGTGACCCTACCAGGAATTGCATCTCAGCATGGACTGCGTCAAACTTTCTGCCTTCCTGTGAGTTGCTGGTCTGGCTATTCTAAATATAAAAGTGAAACCTGTATTTGTAACTTCCCTAATTCATTTTAGGTAGGTGAAAGCTGTTTTGAGTAAATCCATTTAGTGGTATTTTTTTCTCTTTTTTTTTTTAAATTTCTTTTTCCCCTGTGATGATATGTTTGCATACTTCTTTTGATGAGTAACTGCTTCCTAGAATGCAAGAAGTGAAAAGATGAATATCTATATTTAATAATTGGCTGATTAACTTATTTTTTTAAATTCTCATAATGGTTTTTATTATTGACACATAGTGACTATTACTTCTTTTTTTTTTTTTAAGTACGAAAAAGAGTTTGGAAATGGTGATTTTTAAACTTGTTATTTTATGAACAAGCAACCTGTTCCATTGTTAGAGATGTATTTTGGACACCCGGACACCAGCTTCAGTGAGGAGCAAATATGCAGCTGGATGTGTTTAGGCCTAATACAGGGTGTTGTTAGTACATCCTGAATGCTTTGGCACTTTCCCAAATTTATCAGCTGGAAATCATGAGACAAATGAAAATGGTTTATTACTACTCTGTGGTAATTGCTTCTTCCATCCCTCCTTGATTTCCAGCTTCGAAAGAATGCAGTTGATGGTCTGTTCATGCATCTTTTGGGTTGTACTTGCTTCTTCCTCAATCACATGCAATGGGTATACTACTTAGATCTATATTTTACTGAAATGTCTGCTTGAAAGAGAGATGTTTGCTCTGATATAGTGGGGATAAGATAGTAGAGTCCAATTACTTGTGGCTTGTACATTTTAGGCTAATTATGCAGTGGTTTCATGGCAGCAAACCAGTTGACTCAAGAGGAATAATGCTGTAAAGCTGATTATGATAAAAACATAGAGTTTAATAAAGAATTTTGTAAGATAAGAAACAATGGAACCAGTGTAATCGCTTGTCCTTTGATTTTTATCCTTGCTTTTCAATGCAAAGTCGGAAGTGGTAAATGTTATGTTTACACTGACTTTTTGAACAGCTTGAACTGACTGGATTTTATTTCCCTATATATAAGAGCTTACTCCCTTCTAGACTAAAAGGAGGCAGACAGTACTGTGTGTGTACTCATGAGGGCATCAACCTGTGCGTTGTGTGCATGTGTGTGTGTAGGCATGATGTGTATGATGGCTGAGGTGCAGTGATGTCAGGAGATGTGAACACAAGCTGAGCCACCTTTGCCTAGAGTCTGCTGTGATGTTTTATAAGTTCAGGATGTTGGAGGAGCAGGGGGTGCAAGATGATGAAATCTTATGACTGAGGAATTAGAACTTATGCAAAAAAATGAAGCCTTTTACATTCCTAAAGCATTTCTGATCTCTTCAGTATATGAAGCTGGAGAAAAATTAAACAAGGAATGGTTTTATGAGCTTTAGTCTCAATTGAAAAAAAAAAAAAAAAGAAAAAAAAAAAAAAGAAAAAAAAAATGCT
>VZRQ01008237.1:415713-469236 GCA_013397975.1 Machaerirhynchus nigripectus
CCCCATTAACCCCGGAAAAAGAAGATGCACTTTGGTTATTATTATTTGGAAAGTCAAGATATAAATGTCAGGGAGCTGCTATATCCATATTGCTAGAAATGCAAATGATAGGGTGTGATTGGCTGTATGAGTTTCCCACAAACTCTGTGTGGGCTTTGGAAGCTGCCTTTTTGCAGGGCTAGTTCTTTCCCTGGTATTACTCATGCCACAGGGGCACAGGTTTCTAGAAACTGGTGTTACATTGATGTGGTGTGGTATTGCAGGCTTAAATGTGTGTTCTGTATTATTTCACAGCTCTTTGCATTTCTCAAGTCTCCTATTGCTGTTAGAACTGGAATTGCTGTTTGTTTTGACTGGCAGGTAGTCGTATTAACAGGCTGATACTGATATGGATATTTAATGAGGAATATATTAATTGTTGATAACACTACAGTTAATGCTTTGCATTTTATAAGCATTAAGTAAATATTCAGTGTTTAGTGTTAAATGTTAAGGGAAAAATAGCGAAACCTTGTGTTTTAAAAGAACTTCTCAATGGGGAGAAAATTTCTGTGGGTGCTCTTTCGATTGCTTGGTGATAATAAATGCTAAACAATATTTACTTCTTTTTACCCCCAGCATCAGTTTCTTTATGCGTATTTTAAAAATACCTGCATGTAGGTAATTAAGAGTATGTTTTACTTGCCCTGAGTTAGCTATAGAATGCTCTTAGTTTTAGAAATTATTAGATGCTGATCTAGTTTCATGAAATCAAATACTGTAGGTATGTAGTTACTTCTGGTGAGACAGATTTTTATAAATGGAAACAGAAATAAATTTAGTTTTGATATTATATGCATCTCAACAAATTTGTGTTTTCTGTAATTATATAAGTTGTTAGGTATTACTCATTTTTGGCTGTGTGCCTCATAAAAGCATGCCTGTTCCTGTTTTTCATAATGCAAGCCAAGATGGGCAATTTAGCAGGCAATCTCTAAGCTGACAGGATGCCAGCTTTATAGAGAAAAACACTTCAGATGCATAAGTGATGAGCGGAACACTTTTTTATTAAAGCTGGGTTAGTTCAATGCATAGAAAATGCAAGTTAGAGATAACTGAGTAGTACCTTCTTTGTAACCTTTAAAGCAGCCATCACCCTGAAAACTCTGTTACTGCACAGAGAAACAGCCCTGATGTGGCATTTGTTTTCACCTGCTGTACACTTACAGTAGCAAACCATCTGTGACTTTTCATGGTAGATGGTTACATTCTCCTAGAAGATATAGAGGGAATTTGTGCAGCTCTGTCTTAGCTTAAAAGCACAAACATGGTAAGTCATGAAGTTGCTCTCTTTTTAAAAACAAAAATGACATTGAAACTGGAAATACTGTGAGCTGTATTCTCCTGCACGCTCTTCTAACAAACACGTAACATTTGTATTTTTTTGAGTTGCTTAATGGTAGAGAAGAACATTTATTTTAGTAAGTTAAAATGATTTATTTTATTTTAATGGTTTTGGTTAGGGTTTTTTTTTTGTATAGCTCTCAATGTTAGGTTTTTATATATAGATGTTTTTAATCTGTAACACATATACAGAAAGTGAGTAGACATTGTTTTATGTGGGGGAAAAAAAACTATAGAAACTGAGTTATAAGAGAAATGCTAGTGAAGATAAATGGTGAGCCGGGAAGACTTTTACATTGCTTACTTCATTCTTGAGGAGAAAGATACAGAGGAAGAAAATATGTAAATCCTTTGTTTCTACTTCAGCAAAAAAAAAAGT
Organism: Machaerirhynchus nigripectus; assembly: GCA_013397975.1. NCBI lineage: Eukaryota > Metazoa > Chordata > Aves > Passeriformes > Dicruridae > Machaerirhynchus > Machaerirhynchus nigripectus. The sequence continues at coordinate 417,476 of VZRQ01008237.1, forward strand.
GTTGTTGTACAGAGATATCAGATCATATTTTTATGTAAAAAATTATTTCATGGAGAGAGTCTTTTAAATCGCAAAGCCTTGTAGTATTGTTTTGTTTCTTTGCTCTAAGGTAGAGAGAGAAGTTGTGTTGTGTGGCTTTCCTGGCATGCCCATATGCCTGCCCTTGCTCCGTTGTTAAAACCGGGGACCTGAGTGTCCAGAGCAGCTGCTGTCTGGCCAATCTCACTTGGTGCCATTCCTTCCACAGCAGCCAGGTCTCAGCCTCTCTGGCCTCCTCTTTTTTACTTCTCTTAAGGGTGATCCTCTGTGACCCACCCAGACACATAATTTATTACTTTATGGACTGTAAAAGTTAAATGTCTATCGTTTATAGGAGGTAATCCTCTCTGAAGAATTGCTTATTTCTGAATTACAAATGGTTATTTCTAATTGCACAGGCCTATTGTACTGATCACTGTGACTCCAGTTCCACAGGATGACCAGCTCTTTTACTAATACAAATCAGCTACATTAAACAGAATATTTTACTAAGATTATTGAAATCAGTAAAATGACTGAAATGCGTAGTGCTGAATACAGAGTTGCTTTTCTTTGTGATGTTCTTGTGATGTTTCAGAATGCTTTTCATTGAGATAGGGGTGAAGTTGTTTCTCTCTAATGAGTACTTAATTAATATGAAACCACTTCATCTTCATTGTTGTTGAGGCTTTCTTTAATCATTGTGGTATAACAGTAGCATAAATAGGAAATAAGAAGTCTTGTTTCTTGCTTAATGGGATTTTGGATTTAAATTGAAAAAAAGAATAATATTCCTTATATGAAGAATCTCTCACTTGTTGTTTTTTAAGGATTTGGACTAATTTACTAGGAATTTTAATGTAGGAAAGTAGGCTTTGGCAAGTGAGTAAAGCCATGATACTTCTTTTTATTCTGACAATTTTATTGTTGTGTTTTCTTGCCATGTGCAACTTAAGTTTTATTTAGATGATACAGCTTTTCATCCACAATCCAACAATGTATTTATGTTATTCTGCTTTTATGAAAAGTGGACCTTTTCATCTTGTATGACTGTATCTCTTTAAAGATAATATCTTTAAACATAAACAAATTGAATAGATTGCATTTCTTATCCAGTATTTCCTGGGTTTCACACTTACAATGGTAACTGAAGTTAGTCTGCTGTTTTCTTTGATTTCCCTTCTGACATGTATTGCTTACACTGGGTCACTTACACGTAATGGATTTCTCACCTCACACTCAATTGCGTTGCAATATATCCATGGAAACGATTTATTCTCTGCATGGGAATGCTCACTATAAATATTGTATGCAGATTTTTATGAAGAATCTTTTATTATTTGATATTTTGTTTTGAAAAGGTAATTATCATAAGAGTTGGTCTCTGACTGTCACGTTTATGCCCTCAAGTAGAGGAAAAAAGGGAGATGTTAATGATGAAGAGCTGTAATGACAACTGTTCTGTTAACCATTGAGGAAGCCTGGAACAAGGCAAAATGTTTCCACCTTAAAACAAAACAATGGATGATGAATTGAAGGGAGTACCCAGGAAGAGTGAAACAAGTCCGTCTTGTGTTGTGAACAACGGTGCTTTTGGTAGTTTTTTTTAAGGCATCAACAAATTAAAGTAGGGAGGGACAGGACAACAGGGAAGGGATTTGCAGATGCTGATGTGCAGCTTCTCTGAAGAGAGATGGGGTGGGAGGAAGGCCTGGTGATAAATTAACAGCGGTGGCTGGTTGAAAAGGCAGGCTGAAGATAAAACTGGCAGTAGGTTTGGGAAAAAGATGTGCTAGAAAAATGCTTGTTTACAGCCATATACCTGAATGTGTAAGAAGAGGCCGCAACTGCATTTCCCATTTAGTGAAAGATGTTGCAATAATTGCACTTTGCATTTCACCTCTCAAGCATAGATGGCATGGGTATCAAGGACCAGGCTTCAGAAAATGTGTGTGCATTGGATAAAAGGGCTTCAGCTGCTTTAAGTATTTCAGCAGGAGAGAATTGCCTACATGCAATGTTGCTGACCCTGATGTCTGTCATGGCCTTAATCTGCAAAAGCCTCCAGCACATTAAAATATCAAGTGATTTTGGCAACTGCCTTATTTGTGAAAAGCACATGTTGCACTTTTTTCTCACCTACTGTGTAAAGGCAGTGGAGATGACAGGGGAAAGGGTGCTTTAGAAAAGTGGCTGCTGAGGTAAGAAGTTACTCACAAATGCATTTTGAAGAGGAACATCCGTACTCCTTCAAAACCGCCCAAAATTTACAAAATATTTTGAAAGTTTAAAGAATTCTAGTGCTTTTGGACAATTATGCCTTCGGTAATTACAGTCCTCTGGGAATTGTTTTATTTCTTAGGGAATTTTCCCATGAACTATTTAATATGGTAATTGTTTCACAAAGCACATTTAGGTAAACTTTTCAATGTTTTCAGTGGGGATTCAGCTATAGGCTTTTGTGATTTAGGAGTATTCACATTTATGCACCTTTTTCACTTTGCTTTTAAAAACTTTTTCTACTGTTGTAGGCAAGAAACAAACAAAAAGAAATTGTGCAAGCAAGAAATTCTGTTTATATAATCTGTATGAATAAAATTATAAAGCTTTTTAAACCAGTGGTTTTTTTCAAGTACAAAATTATTGAGTTATAAGCTTGTGTGCTTTTGTTATTACAGCTGGGTCAGTTTAAGCTTGTTTCTGACCTTAGGTTCCCTTTTTCCCTCTAACCTTTTTGTGCCTCAGAGCTTGCTCAGTTCATGGGAAGTCTGGCAGAGAGGAGGAGAGGGACACTGGCAGTGTTTGGACAAGCGTTCTGAGTATTTCTAGATACCCAACTGTCACAAACTGTTCTTCATGTACTTAGGAGGAGACAAGCTCCAGTAATTTCTGCTAAATGTTTTCCTTTTTTTTTTTTCCTCTCTTTTTTCAGTTTTACTTTTTAAGAGGAAGAAAGTTACGAAGTTGTATTTTGCTTCAAGTACCCTTCTGCTGGTCCTTCTTCATCTGGTGAAGTGCTGGACTATTGATGACTGTGACCAGTGCTTAGAAAAACTTTTAAACCATTAAGCAGTTGCTATTTCCAGCCATTTTGCTGGAGAGTTTAACTTTTTCAAAATTCATCTTGAAAAGCTTGCGTTCATGTTGGGAAAAGAGCAGCTTCTTTTACAGCTTCTGTATAATATGCCAAGAGCTGCAACTGATTTAAAATGAAGGTTCATAAAGTCCAGTAAGGTTTATTCTAAATAGACTCTGAGTGTAAATAAAGCATTTCAGGCACTTCAGAGGTGAAGGTTCTGTCCCATCATCGTGTATCTTGAAGTTGAGGGAGTTGCAAATGATCAGACCTTCTGTAAAACAGAGTGCAAAGGAGTCATTGGTGGTGTTTTTCTTTGCATTCAGGATGGCATTTTTGTACTGCATTTACAGTCTGAGGACCACTAGCTGGGGGAATAACATAGCTCAAGCACAGAGCACACAGTGGTCCTTGTCACTAGGCCATTGTTTTTTCATGGGTTTGGTGGCACCACTGTTTTTGTTATCAGATCTTGGTCAATTGTGATCTGTGACCGGTACTTTGTAAGTGAAGTACTTTAAACATCTTGATGGTGATGTGATTAATCCCATGAGCCGATTACTATTACTTTATCATTCCTACAGGCTTAATTTTGGGGGTTTTTTGGAGGAGGGTTTTTTTTTTTTTTAGTGCTTAGCATAGAGATTGTGGCCCTTTCTATGCCTCTTTTTGCAGTATTTGCTTCTTGCAATTAAAAGAAACTGTTCTCTCTTCTGGTTAACACCTTGAACACTGATACATTTTGTTAGTTATTGTTTCTGTTGTCCCTCCATTCTTATCTTCGGTTTCTAGATTGTTCTGAGTCGTGGCTGTGACTTTCATAATTTTTCACTTTTCTCTGAAGATGTGCTCTTTATTGATGGCAGTGTTAATTGTAGGAGCCAGTGTTCAGTTCTTCACAGGGAAGGTACTTTTAATTTGCCCAGTACAGGAACAGAAGGTAATTGTTCTGTGGAGTGACTTTGTTCCTTGGCTCTAAATGCATCTCAGATTCTGAGCTTCAATATCCTGATAGCATCCTAGACAAGGATGAAGTAGTGTCTCTAGAGATATCTTTTATGTTAGAAACTGAAAGGACAATGTAGCATGTGCATGCCTGGGTATTAGAAAACTGGGGTTCGCTAAAATATTGTCTGGGGACTTCTGCTGTTGCTATTTATTTAAATGTATACTGCAGCCTTTTATTTTTAAATTAAAAACGTTTCTTGGTGTGAGTTCTCAATTAAATTATATATGATGCTCATGACTAAGGATGGAAGTGTTAATACAATTTTCTAGCAGCTTATTTTTTCCCACTGTTTTATGCTGAAATATTTAAAGACTTGTAATGGTTTGGATGATTATGATAAGTGATTCTATTGTCACCCTGTATTTTGTATACGTACATGTGTATACATGTGTTAGAATACTTGAATTTTAACAGTGATGGGCGATGAAGTTGGAAATAGTACCTACACATCTCTTTCTCTCTTTTGGTGTGAATGACCTATTCAAGCACACACCATAAAGTACAATTATGTGGGTGTCTCTGGTGTTTAGGATTGGTGGTGATGGTTTTACTTGTGCTTGCTTTTGCTTACCTACTCCTTAGTATTAAAATTGATGTTCCAGGAAAAGGAAAAACAGTGCAATGAAAACGGATGCTGGCATCCAGAAAAATAATTGTAAATTTTGTCTCCTTTTGTAGCTGGAAGTGACCAGGTTTTCTTAGGACTTTAGTGAAAATTTAGTAAAGTAAGTGGTTTAGTTAAATTAATGCTGGATGGGCTTAAGGGATGATTTTCATTGAGTTTCAGATTCCTGTTTTATTTTAAACACATTTCTCCTTTTGGTTCAGTATAATAATCCATGAAGTAGAAGTTCGTAGAGCTGTTTTGCAGGACTAAGTTATGAGGTTTCTTTTAATGAAAAACCATGAGGGAACACAAAGCTTGTCATCTGCAGGATGAGGTACTAGCGTTTTAAATTAGGTTTTGATTTGAGTGTGTGCTGGAGAAAACTCTTTCAAAATATGGCAGAATATATATTTAAAAAGAATTTCAGAAGAGTTGCCATGCTGTTTGAAGTCTAATTTGACTAACCTTGCTATTCAGAAAAGTGTTTGAGAACTGCAGGAGACAACTTTACTTTGTTTTTGTTGCTCTTTGAAATGAGAATGTACAGGGATGATCCAAGGTAAATAATGAAGAATTATATTATAAAATTAGATAATTAAAAGAGGGCAATAAAACTCTGAAAAACCCAAAAGTGTTGGCCATTTGCTAGTTTTACGATGTGTCTGAAGTTCTAGTAGACCAATACCTACAATTAATTTCAAAACAGCATCAATGCTGCAGTGTGTCTTTGAGCAGAAGTTTTAGTTCTGCTGTGGAAGGGGAAGGACATCAAATATTCAGTAAATATAAGGAATTTTGCATCTTGGTCAGTATTCTCGAGGATCAGTTATAACTATTGCCTTGCAAACAAGAGTTTACCCGTGTCTTCATGTAAGTCTGGAACCTGTTTGGAGGAGTAGGGTAGTAATTGAAATGATGTAACTTGTCTGAACTAAGCAAGTTGTCAAAATCCATCCAGAGGTGTTTTTACGTGACAGATAGTTCTCCCTTGTTCATTGTCTCACATCGAATTTGTTTCAAAGGACCTCATTGCATATTGTAATATATAAATAGAACCATTTTGTGCTACAGTTGATTTAAAAATAGGACTGTCCAGGATCAAAGGCAGAGCAGATGAATGCTCTTCTGGTGTTAGGATGAAATTATTGGAAATGTTGGATCCATTAAAAATTTAGTTCCCTCTCTAGCTCTCCCAGTATTTTAAGGGTGAGCTTCATCCTGCACAGTACTAAGTGTCTTGGTTTCTGATTGTCTGTCAGTATTTCTTAGGAGATGGACTACTGGCTTCTCATTAGTCCTTTGGGAATAATTATAGGTATTCAAAGGCTGAAATTTGAGTTGAATCACTTCCAGTCCAGTTTGGTGTTTTGTGGACACCAGCAGGAATGCTTATAGTAATCTGAATAAAATTTTTACCACAGTTGCTGCTCTCCAACTCTCCCCGTTCCTTTGCCATCAAGGGGTCATCTCTGGCTTTCTTAACTGATCTCTTTTCCCTAAGAGGTGGATCAGACATCATAAGTAATATGTCTGTAAAAACAAATTGAAAGAAAGTAAGAGCTACTCCCCTTGGTTATGCTGTTGCAAATGAAGGTGATTCTTCTGAGACAATTTTTTTAGAGTACATCCTGAAAAAGGGGTGGTAAACGTATGTTATTGTTCTGACTTTTTCCATCTTTTTCTTTCTTTGAATGTCTGATGCACAGAGGCAAGTAAAAGAGCATAATATGTTTGATGGAAAACAGGCTAATGCAGAATGGGAGAAGATACCTGAAGAAATTGTGTTCCTGTGCAGTATATAACACACACAGTTAGCAGTGTTAGGCAGGCAACTAATTTGGGGTGTTATACAGGTTTCCCTGCAAGATTTCCACTATGCACTTTGGGGAGCCAGAACTGAGGTGGTCTTGAGCAGCTTTTATTGACTTTGCATCCCAATGTACCAATAAGATGCCTTGAAAATGAGCTTGTTAATTTTGCCATACTGCTGTCAAAAGACTTTGACATTTCTAAAGGTGTCACTGAATATGGTGTAGAGAAGATACGGTGATAACTGTAACTTTCTTCTTGAGCTTCCCCTTATTAAGTTTAGCTTTTATTTAGAAAACTGATTTTAATTTGCAAGCTGCAGGCCAGCCTTTCGGAACCCCCAAAAAACAACAGATGTCTTAAATCCCGGTGATATATCCTTTGTTAAAAATTTTAGTAAATTCTACTGTATCTAAAAAAAAAAGAAAACCATACTGCACATAGCCTACCCATCCATTACCATTGTCTGTAGTGACTTTTCTGATTTACAGATGTTTCAAGTCATGCAAAAATGGGACATGAATTGGCATGTTGTCAGGAAATGGCAAATAGTGGTGTCTCTTGCTGCAGTTTTCAGCATGTACGAACATCTAAACAAGAACAAGTGCCTTAGTGCCGATTTTATTAACCTCCCACTTCATGACATGCCTGATCCTTTCAGTATTAGTTTTGATATCCTTCAGTTACTGGATCAGGATTTACCCCTCTTCTCTGCCTTAATTCCTGCCTCTCAAGTGGGCTCTGCTTTTGTATTTACAGACTATGCAGCACTTTCCCACTAATGCTCTATATGAAAATGAAGTGTTTTCTTGACTACCCAATAGAAAAGCAGATGATCCTTATACTATTTTAAAAAGGAAGGCAGCCTATATAAATAAAACCAGTGCATCAAGAAGTGTTTATTGCAGTCTTTCACTGTTAGTATTTTTCTGAGCTGCCCCTCAGTGGATACGAGGAAAAGGAATTACTGAGGAGGACAGGTTCTGCTTTGTGTTTTGTGCCTATAAGCTCCATTCTAACAGCTCTGAGATATAGCACCAGCCTGCCGTAACAATATGTGCATAATAAAGTAAAAACAGAGTGCTCATCTTTTATTTGCCCTGATGTTTGGTCTCTACCTTGAGAACTGCCCTGCGCTGCATCCCAAACCACTTTGACTGTCTGATTGTCTATTTGCTCTACACACTTTGAGACTTTAGCAATGAAGCACAAGGCCCATAGGTGTTCTGGGGAACAGCATGTTCCAACAAGGAAACAGAAAAACCTTTCCCATTTGAGACAGTAATTCCCAGTAAAATACACTGGGCAGGTGTATTTGATGTCTCAAAGACCAAGTTCTCCAGATGTAACACAGTTAAGACTATGACTCGAATCTTTGTTATGTCACTAGAGGAAATATCTGAAGATACTCTTTGCACAGAAATATGTGGACACCAACAAAAGCCAAAGGCATCTTTTGGCTTTATTTTGAATGGCAGTGGAGGGTAGCAATAAACTGGTTTTAGTTTCTTTTCCACCACCAAGAAAGGAGAGGGGGTATAAGAAATTACAGAAATGAAGGAGGGGGGGGAGAAAGAAAAGCCAGCACAAATATTGCTTTTTTCTTCTTTTTTTTTTTAATAGATTGATTTTGGTGAAGAAAATACTCTTCTATTAACAGCATAGTGTAGTCCTCAGACTAGTTTAAACAGTTGCATAATGGTAAATTGATGATGACAGAGCAGAGCAAAGAAGCTTCTACCAGAGTATCTGCTGAGTGCCCTGCTAGGATGCTAACATTTTAAGTGAGTCAAGGTTGCATATTTAAAAGTAAATGCTCCCTTTGCATTAAGTCTTTCTTCCTGTGGCTAAAAGGAAGAAGGAGTTTAAGTTAGAATTCTGTTCAACTGGGGCCTTCACTATTGCTCAGTTTCTGAGGGAGAGAAACAGAGGGGCCTCCTGGATGTGCAAAATGATGTACACTTCTGAGCCAGCACTGACTGTGTGGTGTCGTGATGGCAGAATGTCTCCCAAGGCTTACGTATTTTTGTTCAGTTTCATCTCATATGTGATGATGGTAAAGTAATACAATTTTTTTCAAAATGTTATGTATTTTTTAAAATTCTATTACTTAAAAGTTATACTATTTAAATCCCATTTTAACATTGTTTTTGTATGGGAAAATTTAGTATACCCTTCTGTGTGGTCTAATTTTCATTTGTGATCTCTGTGTATCAATATTGCCTCCAGCACAAAGTAATGTGAGACCCAAATTAATTTGTTTTGAAAAAATTCAGATCTTGGGGTAGAAAGTGAGAGAACAAATTGAGTGGTGGGTAAAAGCACTGACAATTGCAGCATGGGCACCAGGTATATGTATTTAATCTGTGGCAGAGTTTGAAGCTTATCTTAGACAAAGTGATTATCTCACAGATTTATCTGTGGTGAAGTTTCTTTTTGCTTTGTTGCATTGTTTCAAGTTATCTTACCTTTGAAAGATGATGAGAACTTTGGAATATGGCAGCTTTTCCAGCATTATTGTTTGTATTTCTGAAGGGAGTACCAGTCTTAAAATCAGGATTTCCATATGAAGTTTAGGTGTGTCTTTGATGTTTCTTCTCCTTGTTTGTACTATTTATTTCCTGGAGTTGTTCTAAGAAAATTTTAGTGGCTTACTCCGATGCAGATGTTCTAAATCAAATACCTTTTTCTTCTTACGTAATTACAGGAGATCAGAAACAACAGAATCATACAAATCCTTGTAGACAAATTTAAACAAGACATGCATCCTACTGTGCTGTCCTAGTAAGCAAAATCTTAGTGTTTCACAATTCAAATTCTTGTATGTTCCTAATCCCATTTCTAATAAGAGTTTCTTGTTAATTGGCGAGTTTACTGCAGTTAGTTCTGTATGTATTACTGATTCATACTGTTGTGAATTAACATCTAAATTTTAAGTGTTGCTTCCTGAATTGCTGAAAATAATGAGAGCCAATACCTGATACTGAAGTTAACATTGCATTTTAACAAACCCTCCTCAGGACCATGTGCCTGTGCCTCTGCAAACGTTTCTGCCTAAGTTCTCCCAAAGCTTGAGTGCCAAAACTCCAGATCAACCCCAGCACCAGCTACCAAAATCTCTTGCTCTCTTTTGTGTTATGTTTCTCCATGAAAAAGGGATCTCAAACAGACTTAAAATACAGAGCCGAAGTCAGAACCAAGTATTCTTTCTCAGCTGCCTGAGGTAAAGGCAGAATCCTGTACTTCATGCTCTACTTAGTGTGAATGTAGTATGTTAATTGAAAATAAGTATGGATTCTATGCATTGGAGATAGTGGAGGAGGGAGAGCTGTGAAAAGAAGTTCACTGTGGGCAGAGTGCAGGGCAGTTCTGGGATCTGTTGCCTACTTTTTGAAGCCTAGTGCACAGCAGAGCATAGAAGGCATTTGTTTTTAACAATAGCTTATGATGAACTAGGCTTAATCAAAGTCTTGACAGAGATCCTACTTATATATTAAAACTCTTCTTCCTTAATCATGTTAGTACTGAACACAGGAAAAAAAATCTGTTGAGGAGCTTGGAAGTACTGTGTGTGTCCTCCCTGGGATGGTGCCCAGGACTGAAGTGTTTACCTCTGTCTATCTGCTTAGCCGGAGGCAATTGTGATTGCTTCAGCACGGTGAGCAGCCGGGGAGATGGGAGTTTGCATGCATGTTGGGTGGCAAAGGGAGGGATAGGCTGCTAGAGCAATGCCAAAGCATTGCATGCTTTCATTGCTGATGGGGAAAACATTTGGCCCTGGGTTAGAATATTTCAGAAAAGGCTTGGAATATGTCCATATCAGAACAACCATATTCTTGCTTTCTCTACAGTCACCTAAAAAATTGAACCCTAAACTCCACAGCATTCAACTTCAAGCTGAAGAGAGAGTAGAAGAGCTAAGAATCTTGCTGGGGGAAGCAGGGAGCATCTATCAGTTTGGGATTTATGGTACCAGATGGACTGTGCTGTGTGTTCTGGCTCCAATGATAAATATGTTAAGTTTTGTCTTTCTCTCATGCATGCTGAGATAGAAGAAGGGAAAGCATCCATCACTGAAGGAGAACAATCAAAACCAGAAAAAAAAAATGACACAGAATGTGAAAGCACTGTAGACAAAGAAACTTGTTACTTTTCTCTCTTATATCGTAAATTATTTCAATACATTTGGGCTGGGAACCTAAACTGTATAAACCTTTCTGATGTGTTGTACCAACCAATGCGCACACACACTCTGCCTCCCTCAAACCCCCCCTCCCATAATGTTTAAGAAGTCTTCCCCCGATTTGGAAAAGCAGATTACAAGTCAATTTTTTTTTTCCTGATACATAACAAATAAAATGAATAGACTTACTGGATTTAATATGATCTCTTGTATTTAAAATGGAATGGATATGATTTCTTTAAATCATTTTGGAACACTTAGACTAACAAAGTGGATAAGCCAGCTTCTGGAATAAACCGACACGTGTAAAAACTGGCAGAGTTTTTAAACACTGTACATTGTAATTGCCTTTTGTTGGGTATTACTACTTCAGCTGCACAATTATGGGAGCCTGCTGCATATTAGCAGACACTTTTCCAATAACCTCAGGCTATATGCACTGAGTTGGATTTTCCTCTTCAGACTATCATCTTGGATTCTCCCAGACTACATACCACTGCTTTTTTTTTTTCTTTCTCTGTAGCAGTGCATGCTGTAGGCAATAGTGAGTGTAATACTTTCTGCATTGTTAGGCAGTGAACATTATCAGCAGCTGCAATATTCAGGATTAGCCTTTTTGTTATTATTTGGCATCTGCAGTACCTACATGAATCTGTTCAGTCCTGTTTCTCCAGAAGGCAGCTGGGCTCTCTGACTGAGAGAACACAACCATAAAGGTTTCCCATAATTGTCACTATCCTCAGGAGTTCAGTCTTAATTGGAACTGCAGTTTTTCTAATGCAGTTCACTGAGATTTATAAAAACTTGCATTTTATTTAAACAGCAGGGGTTATATTAAAAGATGTCTTCACATTTTATAGTGATGAAATGGGGTCAGATCAAGGTTCTCAAAGCTACGCCACAAATCAGTTCCTGAGTGAGAACTGTAATCCAGGTCTCATAAACCCAAGCTTCATCCTTGGTCTGTTAGCAAGCAGATGCTTCTGAATTATACTGCAGAAAATGTATCAGCTGCTATGCTACAGTACAGAAAATGTATTTCAGAATAGTAAATAAAATCTAGGACTTTCCTGGGGCTTGTGGACTTTTTTTTTTTTCTCTAGAAGGTGTCTGTCACCTAACCTTCATTTGAATTTTTTAAAACTGAAATGGAAAGGTTCACCGGCTTTTGCAAAGGGTCAAAGAAAGCATATTTTTATGGTTACATATTTAAAGATCCATTTGCTAAGGACTGATCTTCCAGGATACCCATAGCTTTGGTTTTACCTTTCTTAGCTTACTTACTGCCTTTGGGAAATAAAGGAGCCATGTACTGGTTAATGAAAGAGAGGAAGCAACTGTTTCATGCAGACTAAATTACAGGGTATTCAGTTTTGCTTGTTTTTCCTAAGATATTGAAAAACATGGTGATCAATGAAATTTAAGATTTACGTGCTAGCATCAGTTACCAGCATGTCACTTAAATCAGAGAATCAGTTAAGACATGAAATTACTTGGAAGAATTCCAGAAAAGGAATAACATTTTATTCCAAGAATAGTTGTGCTCCTGTCAGGGTGGGTGGAGTGATGTTGAGACTATTTATGTTACAGGTGAAAATGGTAGAAGAGGTAGAAGCAGTGGAGTGTTGCATTTTGGGGAAGAAAGGAGATTTCTCAAGAAGACAATTGCATGGTATCCTTCTGCAAAATTAAAGTGCATGTGCACACCAACATACACACAAAACCAAACCAAAATGAACAAGAAAACCCCAAACCAAACACAATACGTCTATTTAGTTTCATCTTGAGGACACCCAAAAATGCTACAAACTTTTATTTTTATCTAAGTCTTGTAGAGATACACACAGAAACAAATCTTGTGTACATGTGCTACAGTGTTCAATAACTCTTTTGTTTGACTTGCATTATGAAGTGATTTCTCTGGTCATGACACTCTCAGCTTTTTGTGTCCTCAGTACTAGCGCCATTTGGCTGAAAGGTGATAAAAGGTGTTATTCTTGTCAATATCCTGGAACTGGAAGAGTCTGCCTGGATCATCAAACCTGGAAATTCAGATTCAGAAAACCATGCAAAAGTTTGGAGACATGTAGGCAGCACTGGTATCAGTGGCAACAGAACACTTGAAATGTCCTATAGACTTCAGTCAAAGACTAGAAAAGCACAAGGATAAATGGTGTCACAATCAAGAATAAATATTTTCAAAAGTTTTGCTGTCAAACTCAAGAAGATCAGAGTTGTATCAGAACTGATTTATTTTAAATAAAATTACTCAGTTGTGTAATTTGCAGAAAGTTGGATAATGGCCATGTTTTCCCTGCTCTTTGAAGTCTTCATGAAAAACATGACTTCAGTGGGAGCAAGACCACAATAATTTCTCTTTTATTACTGGTTTTCTCCGTCTCTACCATTTTAAACAAGGTAATGCTCTTCATTCTGTCAGCAGTCTTAATATTGTATTGTACTTTAAAAATGACTATTTTGAGATCATGGAGGGGTTTTTGGAAGAACTAAGTGCTGCTCTTGGACTATAAATCTGCGGTCGTTAGTTAAAAGGCTATATGAACATTAACATGTCCTGTCACTTTGACCTCGATGGAGTTAAAGCAAGTAGCAGGGCAAGTTCAGTGGCTTTAAATGAGTTATTACTAGTTAAATCCCTGCAAAACCAAATAAATTTTATGTCATTCTGTTTTGTGATTTTTATCCAGAGAACTCTGGCTGACTGATGACTTCACATATTGTGGTCCATGCTTTCCTGCTAGCAATACGTTTCCTGTCCTGCCAGTCCAGTCTCTAAATTTCTTCTTGTTTTGGCCCAATGGAGGCTGTGCTGATTATGTTGAGTTTACCAGGCCTATGGAGTCAGCCTGACAAACTCAGCATGAGACAGATCTGTTGCTTATGTAATTTGCATGCTGCTGTGTGTGTGTGCACATGTCCACAGTTGTTCACGACTGGGAGCCTGTGCTCAGCAAGACAAGAACAGTGCTGGAACTTAAGAGAGTTCTGGTACTGCTCCTGTTTGGACTGGATGTAATTTCTGAGTTGAACCTGAAGACACACGTGTCAAGACCTGGAAGTTTCCCAGCACTGCACGTGAATTAGGTGCGGATGTAGCACTCTGTACATTGAGTTTCTGCTCTGCCGTATGTGTCTGCAGGTGCCTGTGTGTTTGGGATGCATTTGTATGGGCTGGTTCTGTGGTCTCAAGTGGTGGTGGCTGGGACATGTTCAAGGATGTTATTGATTGTTCATTTGTTCTGCTTTTTTCTCCTGAAAATTCCTATGTTTATTTTATTTTGGTTTTACTCTGCCCAATATTATGATTTGGCAATCATATAAACAAAACACAGCTTTGTAAGAAGGCTGTTCCTATTTCTTTCATATTCCTTATGCCTAGGTTCTTCCTAATAATTGCCATCTTTCAATGGGCATTCTTTAGTCAAGTGAATAAGCTGGATTTAATGAGGTCTTTTTCCTTATGCAAGGACCTCTTCAGCATGAGGAGAGAAAGATAAGTAGTAATATTTGCTAGCATATATCATAAGGGGAAATGTTAGTATTTGCAGAAGGAACACAAAGTTGTGGATTGCAGTTGTAACCATTCATCCTTGATTGATTCCTGAAAGTAGGGTATATTTTCATAATGCAGGCATGTTTTGGAGGAGGGAAAGAGGAAGGAGAATATTTTTATCTTTTTATTCTTACTCTTGTTTTCCTCTCTCGTTCTCAGTTTTGATACACTTTCAGTTTTGACAAGCTTTTCTCTCTTGCCAGATATCAACATAAGCAAAGAATGTGTTCAGTAGTATTTTAAGCAGTACGTGAAGTTTACTTCCATTCGTTCAGTTCTCCTGTGCATGGATGGTGAGAACACTGAAGTGGGGAAAAGCCCTGTTTACCTGGTGTTCCTGACACTTCTACTTTAGCTCCACTGACATCAGCCAAAGTCACTTGGAGCAGCTTCCTTAACTCAGGTTGTCACCTTTGTGGAGCAAAAGCTGAGGCTGGCTGGTGAAATCATGTGGAGCTGGCATGTTCTTATCCCACTGGTGCCCTTTTTTGTCTTGCGAGGTGAGCAGGGGTTGTCATTAGGTGCTGTGTGAAGATCTTGAGTGCCTGGGCAAGCTCCCAGCTGACTGGGTGAGGTGAGGTTCTGCTGTGGCACACTGCCTGAGCAGTGCTGTGCAGCTACAGCAGAAGTGGGAAGCCTCAGCATGCAGACGAGTCATGGTGTCTAGACATGCTGTGATTATTTCTTTGCTCAGTTCAGTGTGTGGCCAAATACCTTTTCAAGTATAGTAGACAGATGTGCACACAGTGCCTGCGCCCGTACAACAGCGAAGGTAGTAACTGCATGTGTGCTCCGCCGGATTTAATCACACTGCTTGGTCATACCAGTGACTGTAGTACCATATCCCATCAGCAGCAGGAATCAGCACTCCCATGTGTTTAGCTTTAAATCTTGTAAAGATTTCTTGAAACCTTCCACCAGCATACATCCATGTGTATTTTTTTTTCCATTTGCACAAGCCCCACCCTCTGCCTTGCCGCCCCATTCTTTTAAATTATTTGGCTTCTGGAAAATAAAATGTATAATGGCCGGATTCTGCTCTTGTGTACCTGTGTTTCTATTGAGAGTAGGGACAAACATCCGTTCAGAAAGTGAGTTTGTCTGTTGTTTTTTCTGACCATGTTCATGGAAGTTTTTGTGTTAGAGTAAAAGTGATCATCAGTTCCAGAAGTCATTTTGAAAGGAAAGAGTTGGAGACAGAGGCAGGAAGCAAAGCCACACTAGCCTTTTTGCTTCAGCAACTGACGCTAAACCAAAGCAAAAGTAAACTAAAACATGGTTGCATACCTCCCAGTAAAGTAATTGCTGTGCTTTTTTTTGCAATTAGGCTTCTAATTTTGGTGCCTTTTTTTACAGTTTCTGTAAGACTGGTTTGGTGTGGGCTGTGTAGACTGAGTTAGCTTAATTTTAGCATAAATTAGTGAATACCTAGGCTAGTTTCTGGTGTTGTCCTACCAACAGCAGGTACTGCATTGTGCTTGATGAGAGTGCCACTGCAGTCATAGGATCAGCAGGGCTGCCATATGAAGAAGTGTAAGGGAAGCAAGATGTGAATCTTTAGAAATCTAACCTTTACTTATTAGTTTTTGTGTGTGCGCGTGTTTTCCCTGTATCAATAAGATGGACTCATACTCTGCTTTCCAGTTTTGTTTAGGTAGTTATTAAGATTAGACTAAAACTAAACTTGGTAAAGCTTATATTTTGAACAAATAAAATCTGATATGTTTATGTAGAAATAAAAATTGCGAAGTGAGTGGTGAAGGGACAGTGGGCAGATTCAAGTGCTTATAGAAAGCACTAGTACTGTTAGGCTTGTTTGGGAAAATTGAGGTATACAGCCTTCTTTGTAATGTTTCAAAGTCTAATAATTCAGCTGCTCATTCTGGTGTAGTGAGTGCAGACATAAATCACTAGCACACTGCATCTTGGAGATGGGTTGCTTGTAGTTGTCTGTAGAACTTACTGCATGGTAACAGTTATAATTAATTGCTTGGCAGACTGAATGTCTCAGAGTAGTTTGTCATCAACGTGCACTGGTGATGGGTAGTTTGACTGCTGAGGTGTTCAAGTATTCTCTGGTGCATAGTAGTATAAAAAGCAGAATTTGGTCCTCTTCCAAGTTTTAAATTTGTCCTTTCCTTTCTGAAAAGTGGGAGGCAAAGAAAAGGTGATGCAATGTCCAGTTGAAAATGTAAGCTTCTCCTACCACCTTGGACTATGAGATTGAAAGTGACTTTTCTATCCTTTAGCTTTGATTGATCCCTATGCCATGGAGAACACCATCTAAATCTGCTTTTGGCAACTTCTACAGCAGAGTTTGACGTCGCTGGATTTCACGGAGGGGTGTGTGTGTGTGCACATATGATATAAATTCTTAATTTAGGAGAAAACATGTAAATTGTAATCTGAAGTACTTGGTGATAGGAAGAACAGGATTCTTGAGAAATTTTAGTGTGTTAAACATAAATCTGAATCTTTGTTGTCTAACCTGAAGAATTCTTCTTGTTCGTACGATGTTTCCAAGCATGTTTGTCCTTGTGCATTTGGCAGATTTCCTGAGACTTCCATAGGTCAGGAAAGCACTGGAAAAAAAATCACAAACACTTCTAGTCATCTAGTACAGTCAGTCATTTCATATAAGTGAGTAAACAGAGCAGAACAATGACTCCTTTTTTGCCTCATGTCTCTGTTTAGGTTCAAGGGTGAGCTGTTGATTGCTAGTGTATTTGTTCTGTTCCGTAGACATTCTCAATCTAGGAAACGAATACTTAAATTGGACAGAATACTACTGTTTTTTCTTATGAAGGGCCTTTTTCTTGAGGTGTTGAGAGCAGGAAACTGCTATGGGATTTCTGTCTTGCTGTTTCAAGGAGAGATAGCACTTGATTGATTAGGAGCACTTTCTTTCTTTCAATAAATAAAAAAGCAAGATTTTTTTTGAATATTTATATTGTATTTGTCATTCCTACAAGATGGGTTAATGTCTTGAAATGTGCTTAATGATGCACCTCTTTCTTGAAAATGCCTTTTGTATTGTTTTGAGATATTAAGACAGTAATGGTGTTTTTCTCTTGAACTTTATGTTTTGTGGAAAGATGGAAGGATACTAAAGTTTTACCCCTCTGAATTTTGACATGGATTTTATTCAGGAACAGATTTAAGTCCATGTATTAGGCATGTTTAATTTTAGTGGTGTTAAGGCACCAAGGCAAAATTTTATAGTAAGGATTTTTCTCAAATTCATGTCTCATGGATTTCGGTAGTTCTGCAGCAGGTATTCCTCTTCTGATTCTCATCTCAAGCTGCCAGGTATTTTAAAGAATGATTTTTTTTTTTTTTGTCTGTCTCTTTCCATTTGGTTCTTGTTCACACTGTGTAGGTAAAGTGCCTTACAATTCTAATTTATTGACTTGAGAGACATGTTTTATGTCTGCAATAAATGTCTGAGAATTGCTGATGAGCTGTCTCCTCAATACCTATTATCTCTCTTTTGTGTTTCCTTAACTCCTAGGAGCCTCCAAGGTAGACCCAGGACCCCACTTTGGCTCTGCACAAACGCTGAACAGAGGCAGTACATGATTACAGAGGGATGGTGACTAAAAGGTGGGTAAGAGACTGTATTTTGTTCAGTCAGTAGATGATGATGCCATGGAGAGAGTGAAGATGATGTCTGGAAAACAGGCTTGTGATATGACTTTGTAGACCATTACAGTTGATCTGCCTTTCTGTTTTCCCCAAGCTAAGGAAATTCAACAAATGGAAATGGGAGGAATGAAAGAAAAAGAACCTGCAATTCTCCTCTCTTCCTACCTCTCTTAAATTATGCTTAACTTCAGAAAGGGAAAACTATGTAAAAATGAGGATGTTTGTTTAAAGTGACTCTTAAAGGGTAACTGTAAGGGTAACATGTTTGTAGGTGACTATTTCAGGATGCTGTTTTGGAGGTTCCACACAGATGCTTACCATCAGTCTAAAAACGTCTTAGGAAAAGGAAGCCTCTATAGCTAAATGACAAGGTAGAGGAGACTATTAAAACCAAGAGGACATCTAAAAAAAAGCTGTGTCTGTGTTCAGAGAAGGAAATAAAACAAAAACATTCCCCTATCAGGCTAAGCAGAGAGTTAATAAACGCTTTTTTCAACCGCAAGAGCAGGAGGCCAGCTGGAGAGTCTGTGCGGCCTGTGTGTGACATTATGAAATGAACAATCTGAGATAAAGCAATGGCAGAAAACAGTAATTCTTGTGTGTATGTGCTCACCACTGAAAAGTGTGGGGTGGTTCCTCTTTTGGAAACCTTCTTGTAGGAGGCTTAGGAGATTGCCTTTCTGGAACAAATTGCATGTTCTCAATTTAGCAGGTCCAGATGTAGTTTACCCAGGTTTTTTTAGGAATGGTAGAGTGAAATAGATCAGCTACATACTGCAGTATGCAGCCCCTTGTTTTTAAGTGTCTCAGCAGTCGAGTACTTGGAGATGTCTAATTTGATGCCGTATTTCAGAAAGCATTCATGTGGACTCAGAGAGTCTAAAAACCAATGGGCCTCTTGTTTAAACTGAGTGGATTAATTAAAAAATTAGATTAATATCTCTGTTTTAGAAAGGACATTGAGTATGATAGTGGAGATTCTGAGAAAGGATTGATTTCTGTGAATAAAAGCCTGATTAAGAGGATATTTAGGAACTGGTGAACTGATGAATTTTAGTGTTCAAATACTTGAAGGATGCTTACAAAGATGATAGAGCCAATGTTCCTAGTTGTGGCAAACCATATATCAGGAGGATAACATAACGCAGATTGCAAATTGAAGTGTTCTGGTTGGGCATTGTAGGAAAAGCTTTTTCTGTAGGAATGTAGTGCAACACTGAATAAAATTACCTGGGGATGTGGTGGGGGTGGCACCTCTCCCAGGGGGGAGCTTTCAAGTCTTAGCTGGACAGTGCTACTGCTGACCTGATCTTCTGTGGCTTTTAGTGGCTAGTCTGACTGGATGACTCCCAGAGATTTTACTTAGCCGGTGTTTTTGTGATTTGAAGTCAAGTCTTCCTAAAATGCTGTCGCCTTTTGAAGGAGACAACTGGCTTGCAGGTGAAAGACATCACTGGATGTACTGTTCTACTTAAATTAAGAAACAGTATTTCATATTCAAAGTTCTCTTGAAAATTTTTTAAAGGAACTAAACAGGCACAAGTCAAGGAGGAGGACAGACAACTGTGTAAATAATTGGTTAAGTGGTAAGGAAAAAAAATTCAGGAGAAAAGTGTGTTGGAAGTCACCAATGGATTTCCATAGATATCCCTGTGAATGCCCAGGGATTTTTTTTCATATTCATAAGTGACTTGGGACAAAAGTGTGGTGATAAGGTTTGTTTCTGAAACGAAGTTATTCAGGGCAAAAAAAGGTAAACAAAAAGGGGGCAGACTGAAAAAATGCAAAAGAACTGTATAAAACCAAGTGGCCATTAAAATGATGGAAGAAATTCAGGATCAGTAATGTTAAAATATTTTGAGTTAGCTTGAGGTCTTGGGACTATAAGCAGCACTTTATTGGAAAAAATGAGCTCTATACTTTAGTAGCAATCAAGAAGTAAATTTTAATTGGGAATTGCTCTGAAAGGAGAGAAATCAAAATATTAAACTACTTTCTAAATCTGAGATGTGTTTACAACTTAAATATGGTGTGCTGTCCTGGTCTTCTCATCTCAGAACAAATGGAATAGAATGGGAAAAGTTTCACAGAAGGGCAACAAGAATGAAGAAGAGCAGCAGGATGCAGAGGACATCCATGGAGCAGCATCTATACAAGAACAACTAACTAGATGAGAGTTTCCAGACTGGAAAAGAGATAGTGGCCAGATGCTAATGCTAGATGTATGTAAATTATATGAGCTGTGAGGTGTGTGGATGGGAAATGACTATTCAGTGCCACCTAATTTTGTATTACAAGAGAGATGAGTTGAAACAGGCAGGGAACAGTTTTAAAGCTAGGAAAAGAAGTGTTTTGTTTTGGTGGTGTTTTTTTCCATGGTGTGTAAGTCAGTTCTAAAATTCCTTGCCACAGTATGCTGTGTGTGCTGCATGGGTATAAAGTGCTTCTGAACAAAGTTGTAAAAGGAGGTGGGAAAAAAGAGCAGACAAAAAAAAAGAGGTGATAAACAAAGGTATCGACTCTGGGTAAGGAAGTTACTGAGCTGCAAATTGTGCAAAGTATGAAGGGTTTTGGGGAGAGTGGAAGAGAATTTTTGTATACGACTGCTCTAAACATCTGCTCTTACTGCTCCTGGAGACAAAGTAGTAGGTCAGGCTGGATGTTTTGTCTGAATTGGTTTTGTCATTTCAGTTGGGCTAAACAGCCAGCCTGATCCACTGTGGTGGTTCTTACATGCTATTTTATAAATAGTAAGGTTGCAGGGTGCAGTCCCAGGAGAACTCTGTTGCTAACACTATTTTAAAAAATGCTAAGCTGTTATGTAATTTGAGGTCTCCCACTGAGCTTGGAGCCTTTTCCCTTATTGTAAGATAAATGCTTTTAATCTTATTTTGGCACTTGATAAACTACAATTAAATTTGTTTTAATATGTTCAAGCTGTTTCTTTGAGAGTTCAATCCTTAATCCAGAAATCTCAGTTTTCTGTTTACTGTGTTCCCTGTACAGTCTGTAGTGCCTGTCAGGGAGCGAGGAATTACCAGAACACCTTTTCTCAATCTGTAAATTCTAGTGACACTCATTTTGGTGTAGAGACAGTAGACTTCGAGGGGAGAGATAAGCAAGATGAAAAGGCAAAGCCTAAAGGAAGTACAAAGAGAATGAGAAAACACTGGTAAATTTGGAGATACTTTTGTGCTTGCGAATTAGCTTGAGTAGCAAAGTGTTGGAGTTATATTATCATGATCAAAAGGGGAAAGGCTAAAAGTGACAGCGTTCCGTAATGATAGCAGTTGAAATGATTGGAACAGATCAGGTTACTGGAAAAAAGATGGTCATGGGAGAAGATTAGCTGAAAATAGGCAAATGGGTCTGAAGGAATTGAATGAAAAGATGTAGGCAAGGTTGAGAAACTACTGAATAAAGTTTCTGAAGAATTAACAGAATTTTGTGAGCTTAGAGAGGAGCAGATACTGGGAATGAAAGAAACAGTGTGTTTGGTTTTCCATCAGTGGGTTATGGATGTGAGATGAATGGATCCATGCAAGTATTAAAGAGTATTCCAACTTCCTGTACCAGTATCTGTACTTCCTCTGGGAAGTTTTCCAAGGGGACTTGAAATCAAAAAATTATGGAGAGAAATATTTTTTTTTCTTCATTAGGTCAGAGAGGTTAGTTGCTCTTGGCAAAAATGAAATTTGTTAAAACAGTAGCAAAAAATAGTCTAAAGAGGCTGAAATGGAGACTGAGAATTTCTAAATAACATGGCCAAGACTTGCAAAGACAAAAATTATATGAAAATTTTAAATAGTGATGTACAGTCCTGAGGAAAGAGTATTTTTCTTGCAGGAAGAGGGGATACAAGGGTGTGATTTTAGATAAATGGATGGGAATTGCAGAACAAGAGCAGTTAATAGGGAAAGAAGAAGAGGTATATAACATAAGTCATGACCAATTTAAAGTATTGCTTAAAAGGTCAGCCATTTCCCTACCCACCTAATTCTTTGACCTCATCCATTTATGAAGAAAAGTTCTTCTTCCTGGGCTTCTAACCCTTCTGGTGTCCTTTTTGTGGCACTGTGTGTGTAGTGATGGGAGGTTTTCCTTTGTGCAGGACCTGTGGAATTTTAACAAATGAAACACGACAAAGAAAGCTCATTAGCAGTAGTTGTTCTTTGTTACAAGGAACCTGCATTGCTTCAAAGCGGCAATAGCAATTTCCGAGGCGAAGGAGCTTCGTTCTGTTTCACAAACTTTGTGCCTGGTGTGTAACATAACTGCAGATCACTGAGCTGCAAAGAGCTTTGTACTGAAGTGATGAATTGTGCTGTGCTTGAATCTGCATATGAGGTGAAGAAGGATCAGAGAGGGATGGATGAGGTCATTGTGCCTAATGGAAGACCCTTTGTGTCTTGCTACAGAGAATGAGACTCTTCCCATTAAAGCCAGTTAAATCTCTGAGATTAATGGCATCTAGAAGCAGGGTTTTAACACCTGGTGTGAAACTAAATGGTCTTTGATTTACAATTTTAATCTCTCTGGTTTTTTTTCTTATGCTTAAAATTCTAGTTAGGGGTAAGGTTCAGCTTCCCCCCCACTGGCACAACTGCCCTCCTTCAGGTCACACTCCTTGCAGTAGAGATGCTGCCTTTAATTATTCCAGATATCTCTCATTTTTCTAAAGTCTTATGGGATGCTTTCTCTTGTTGTGATGATTGAAAATGTCAAAAGAATTTGTAGAAAAGGGTACTGTTTTGAGACCTTTTGAGCTGAGTGTTGATCCAAATTTGATGCATTCATATTTTTTTTTCACATGACAGAGATTTTTTATACTTTCAGTGTGTGCATTAAAATATGTATAATCTGTTTGCTCTGGAAGCCCTTTTGGCAACACCACTGAAGCAGTTTGAATTATTTTTCACTCGGATTCAGATTGTATCTTTGTAAAATGTGGTGAAATCCAGTGCTGGAAAACATGCAAGATTGACAGCCCTGGAAATTGAAATCCCTGTTAATCCATGTACTAGCTAGCACAGCCTAGCTGGAGCAGACTCTCTATCTTGGCAGCACAGCTCATGGTTAACCTGATGAGATGACCTCTGCTTCAGTTATTTATTGTTTACAGAGCACTGAAGGTTTGCAAAGATTTTTCACAGTGAGAGCAATGTGTTTCAATTTGTGTTTTCAACATCTTTCTATATGATGTGTTTATTACAGTATAAATACAGGTTTGTGTCTTTTAAAAAAGCAGAGCTATGAACTCTGCACTGAATTTCTTCTGTAAAAGATGAACTCTGCACTGATTTTTTCTGTAAAAGTTATAGAAATTGGTAGGGCTGTAGAGAAAGAAACAAAATGCATCATGGTGACATTAGCAATTTAGGATTTTTGCTAGATCACTCTGCAATTGTTCCATCAGCATCACAGTGCAAGTGGTATGTAACAGAAGAAAGAGTTAGCCACGTATGAAAGGATGGGGGGAATTTGTTCCTGTATCCAAAGTGTGCGCCCCAGAGAGAGTCCCATTCTCTCTCTGGGGTGAAGCATGCTGAGGTAGAGCATAGCAACCACATCATCCTAGGAAGTTTGTAATTAGTCTTTGGTAAGTTGAGTGCCATTCGCATTTTCAATATCTATCTTCTCAAGTTACACATTTCCTAACACTGCCATAAATTGCCAGCTTTTTACTTGGCCAGATGCCTACAATATAAGCAAGTTGCCTTATTTGGTGTGGTTTTGGTGTGGGGTTTTTGTGTGTCCAGTCTCTTTCCTTTTTGCCCCTCTCTAGATCAAATTCTGCATTTTATTATTGCATAGAGTACCCAGTGGAAAGGCATTGCATCCTCAGCATTTTCCTTCTGGGCTCTTCATTTTGAATTCCAGCAATAGATGCCACAGACGCTTCTCATACCTGTGATACTTGTATCTTGTGGCCCCACTGCTGCATAGAGGGACATTTTTCTTCTCTGATTTTTCAACACCACACCCTTAGCCAAAGGGAAGGGCTTATTTGTAAAATAATTTATTCTACTTGTGTTTTACCTTGTGTCATTAATAGAGACCATTTCCAAGGATCCTTTTTTGCTTGGTTGGTTGATTTTTTGATTAATGGCCATTTTTCCTTGGTATTCCTTCTAGAGCTTTGATCTTGGACTGTTGTATTGGAAGTAGATTTAACAATAAGTCTTTCTGTAGCAATAGGCAAATGACATCAAAGCAGAGACTTAGTAAATAAAGGAGAAAGAATATAACTGTAAAAGGATTACAGAAGAGGAGAAGAGATGAAGACTGTGAGATCTTAATATTGTAAGAGCATTTTTAGTACCACTGTCAGGTGAAGAAAAGAAATAAAACGAAATACAGGAAAGGAAAAGTAGTGATTTAGCATTTTATTTGTGTTTAAATGAATACCCTCTTCTGCTGATGACAAAATCTTTTGTTTACCTCAAAAAGGAGAGGAACTGAGGTCTACAGAGACTGGAAGGCTGAGGGTGGATGGACATAGAGGAGCACAAAAAGGGGTGCCACTACACATCATCCAGCATAAAATGAAGGGATGGTCAGGAAGTTTCCCTTTAATCAGCTGTGGGGGTTCTAGAAAATTTGGATACAAACTAAACAGCCCAAGAAAGCTGAATCTGTGCCTTTACTGCTAGAAAAATCTAAGCAAAGATGCAAACATCCTATGTGTTTCTATTTATGAGCTCAAGGTGACCTTGACACACTTGGTCTCTGAAGTGTAGATTCCTCCAAAGGAGCAGTCAGAGCTATGTTTCAATCTATGCAATCTGTGCATACATACTGTATGTTTCTAAGATTCCAAAGTGATAAATGAAAAATGATGACTACAAAGCTACTGAAGTGATTTTGGATATGATGGAGACATCAGTGACACTTCATGTAATTTAGTCTTTGTCTGATGAAATCTGTCAGCCACTGAGAAACCATTGGGATAGATGTCACTAAACAAATTGGATTTTCACAACATTGTTAGTTTGTGAAATAACTTTATGGAATAGATTTTTTTCCCAAAAGCTTGTAAATGGAAATCACTAAAAAGAGAGTCATCATTAAGAATTAGATAAAACATGGAACTCTAAGTAATCTAAATAAAATAGGAGGATATTTCAGACTTGCAAAAAATAGAGAATATTTATTTTGTTATTTTTGAGGCACAAATACGCAGAGCAGCACGGTGCGTGCACTGAAGAGAACCCACAAGAGGCTTCCTTTATTGAAACAAATATGTCAAGAGCCATTCATTCCTCATTTAACTTTAGGTTATTTGACATCTCCTTATTTGTTGTTTGACAGCTTCATTGAGAGCATTACAACAGATAGTATATGATTTCTGTTGTGTCAAGTTTTACTACTTTTAAACAGACTCAAAAATAGAACTCAAATTTTTAACTGTTGTGGTGGAGGAAGAAAATAAAATTATGATTTATTCTCTTTAGAAGGATTTTTTCTTTCTCCTTTTTTTTTTTTTTCTTTTTTTCTTTTTTTTGGTGTCATGCTGTATTTTAGGATCTATTTAAAAATAAGCAAGTTCATACTGACAAGGTTCAGGCATGTGCAGGGGTGTTCCTCATATGTGTAAAACCTCTCTATGTGAATACATAGGGTCTTGAGTATAAGCATTGTAGTAATAAAGAATTTGGCTTTTTGTTTTTGCAAACTCTGGTGGATTGGATATTTTAGCTGCAGAATGGTCTTTGAAAATCTTTGTGCCCTCCATTGTTTTTAATTTTACCTGGTTTATTTTAGGAAAGCATTTATTAACTTGATATTTCACAGAAATTTTAAAATATCTGTATCTTACTTCAGGATTCAGTGAATAACTAAAAATGTGGTTGAACTTTCAGAAAGATCTAACAGAAATATTTTTTTTTCCTTCTGGCTTCTTATTCCAGGACTCTGATAGCTCTGTCAGGGTTTCCTCTGTTTCTGATTAACATCTTCAGAAGATGGAACTGATGCAGAGGGGAGTTGTCTGATTTTTCTGTTGCAGTTCTAATTGAATCAGAGATTGATATGGAAGAGTGTCATTTGGATTGGTGCAACCCCCTTTGCTTACAGTCATGGGAGTTAATAACGGAATTAGAGGAAACATTAAACAGTGCTTTCGTTTGTGTATTAAACCTTTGCAAGTGTGTGGTAAAATTTTGTCAATGTATAAAATATCTAAATCACCATCTTTGCAGTGATAGTGTTAAAGAACAACAAAATGAAGTGGTAGCCTACTTGCCCTTTAAGCAATCTGCTCTAGTGGGAGGTGTCTCTGCCTGTGGGACACCATGACCAGGGCTGGACCTAGACGATCTTTAGCTCCTTTTCAACCCAAACCATTCTGTCATTCTCTGATGCTCTAGGCATTTTGTATAATCAGCGCAGACTGAATCGTTGGATGGTTCAGGCCACCTATCCCACTGGACACTCTCTCGCTGATCCAAGAACTGGTGAAAGAACCCAGAAGCTTGGTGAAATAAGTTGGTGTTTTGAATGCTAACCTTGATAGAAAAGCTACATATAAACGAATAGGTGGGGAACAGAAGGGTTCTGTAGCAGTGATGTGGGATGGGAGCCTGAGCTGCCTCACCTCTCCCTGTCCTTCATATCAGTTTGCTAAACCTTGCTGTTGCTTAAGCTGTTGCTGTGAAGACAGACTATATTGGTTGCTGATGGAAAGAAACAAATCAAAAGCTGGTAATTAGATGGAAATTGAGAGGAGATGGGAGTCTGAAATGCATTTGCAAATGGGGCCATGGGGCTGAGTGGATTTTCCATAAAAGGTGTATTCTCCTCCACTGTATTTTGGTTGTCTGAGCTGTGACCACCATGCCTTTGCTGAGAAGTGTTTATTTAATACCCACTACCCTTTAAAACTGTACCAAAGAACTGCAGGACTCAGCCCACTGCAAGAAGATGAAGTTGCCTTTATTATCTAACTGAAACAGGCTGTCACAATAGTCATTTCATGACACTTTGGAGCTCATCCAGCAGCTCCTTAAAGTAGCAACTACTTTAATATAATCTTTATTTTGGAAGTTTGCCTAGTATTAATGTGCAGAATGCCCACTAATGGTGTTGTTTTAGCAGTACGATTTTGTCCTTTAGACTGGTGATTCACATTTGAAATGTATTATATTTTCTATGAAAGCTAAATAGCAGGTACTATCAAGTACTTTTATACGTGACAAAATGATAGAGAACTGTTTTAGGTTGAATATATATATTTTTTAAAACCCAGTTATTTGAAATTGCTGCATCACTGTCTTCCTTCTGGCTTCTCTTTACATCCATGTACAAATTTTGGCACATTTTTCAGTACAGTTTACAAATATAAAAAAGTATGTCCAGATGGCTACAGCAATAATCTGTGATGTGATGATCTTCTTCTTTAATTATTCAACACATGTGTCTCCAATCTCTGTGTTGCCTTTTCCCAATTTATAGAGACTGCAATGGCCAAGCTTGCATTACTTTCTCATTGCCTCTTTTTTACCTGCTTCTGTTAACCTTGCCTTTGCTTTAAACTACTTTTATCCATCTTCAAGATTTGACAAAAATTTTTCATCCAACTCTAATCTTAATCTTCTTCATCCTCTGCTCAGGTGATACAACTTCTCTCTTCCCAGCTAATTTTTCCCTAATATTATCTCTCGGTCCATTGTCATCTGCTGCTCTGTTGCATGGATCTCCTCCCAGTCCTGAACTTCTGCTTTTAGTTCAATCAATCCATGTTTCTAAACGGTTTTTTTGTGTTTTTTTGGTTTTTTAGTTTTTTTGGACAGCTTTCAAAACACAAGCTTTTTGTAATTTAAGAGTATTTTTATGTATAGTGAAGTTTCAGCACATTGTTAATGCAAATTAAGTCACAGCTTTACTTGCAGTTGTGACTCTGGTTCCATATAGATTCCTAAGTTCTCACTGGCGAAATTTCAAAGTTCACTTTTTCTGTGACTGGAAAGCTTGCACTACAAGACTCAGACCCTAGCAGAAAATGGGAACATGGCTGTGCTTGGTCAGAGGGGCATCCAGCCCAGCACCTGGTCTTTGTCAGGAGCAGCCAGCACGTGGCTCGGGGAAGAGGGTAAGACCGTAGCAAGCAGCTAGCGGGATTTTTCCAGAATATAGTTGCAGTTTCAGGCTCAGGAAGTTCCTGAATTTCACACTGCAAAATGGGAGTTTCTATGTATTTTATAGCTATCAATGGGTCCTTTTTCTGAAGGTCTTCCTGAGCCCATTTTGAAACTCTGTAATTTTTAAAAATGAACAGGGCCCTGTGGTACGGACTCTGTTCTGAACTGCTATTACTCTCAGCACTTGAAACTGTATTTCTACTACAGAACAGCTTGTGTTCTATGTTGTTGATGGTGTTGACAGTCTGTTGGGCCCTAAGAAAATGTGTTTGGTTTGCCAGTAATAGTACCAACTGGAAAAGGAGCAGGCAAGCGTTGTGTAGAGAGAAAAGAGAAGATAAAATGCAGGGGTATGTGTGTTGATCCCTTAATTGCTACAGTTCTTCCTTCTCCATTTCCTCTTCCTGCCCTAGCTGACACTTCTATCCTTTCCTGGATCATTTTCTTTCACTTCATGCCTTTCCTTTGTCTGTTAAGCCTCCTCTGTTTTTTCTTCCACTTTTCAGACCTTTATTTAGAAACAATCATTACCATTTTGTTTTTCCATTAAAGTTATTTTGTAAAAGAAAAACGTTGCTGGTTTTGTAGTTTGTCTGAGGTGGAGAATCCTTCCTTTCATCGCCTCGTTTCTGATGGCCAGTCTAAGGATCACAGTTCAGTGGATGTCCCAAGCAGTGCGCGGGGAAAGACGCTCTCAATGACTGGAAAAAGAGACTAGATGTGAGTGGAAGGAAACTTTAAGTAGAAGTCTGTGTCTTGGGAGGATATCAGAAAGACTGAGGAGCTAATGGGTAGCTAAGGAAAAAAAGGGATTTGAAAGAAGTGCAGAGATTTTGCTGGAACTTGGGCCTAGTCTGTGCTGATTTGACTTTATTCCTACCCGTAAGTTGCCTGTGGTTCTCTTCTGTGTGGGCCTGCTGGGTTGGCCTGTGCTTGCTCAGGGAGCTGTGGTCCACTGGCTCTACACCCCACTGATGAGGCAGGGAAGCCCACAATGTGATAACTGAGTTCCGAGGTGCTAGTGCAAACTCCTGGCTGCACTCAGGCTGCTGTTCTTGAAGCAGTGCTTCCTTTGCACAAATCACAAGTATCTGCTCTTTGAGGAGTACTGGAGAATGAGCTTTGATGACAGATTCTTGTTTTATGAGTTGTCACCCTCAGCTACAGATATTAGCAGTCTTTTGGCAGAATGTCACTATGAATTCAAGGATTGATTTTTGACTGCGTTAGTCAATGACAGCTGATGGCTGTCTGCCTCTTGCAGAACTTAAAATTCATGCCACTGCAGAAATGAATGACAGTATTAAAAAAATTTTGAAGGAGCTCAGTAATCAGTGTTTTAATTGAAGCTGACTCTCACTTTATGCAAATACAAATTAGAATATGCTACTCTGCCGCATAGTAAACAGTGTCTGCATTGCTGGGTCCAGTGATGGGACGTGATAGTGTTCAATTGGATTATTTCACTGGAGAAGGTCTGTAGCCTCCAGTCTCATCTGAGTGTTTAGTGAGGTGATCTTTGGGCTATTGCTCTAATCTCACAGTGTATGTGACTGATACGCAAATTGTTTTTCTAAAGCTATACTGAGTAAGGAATATATTTAGAAGTCATTATACTATAAAGAGGTACAGGTTTGGGGGTTTTTGTGCATTTGACAGGAAACAGGATTTGCTACAGTAAAAACAGTTGCTTTTTTTTTTTTTTCCCTTTTTTGAAAGAGCCCTCTTGATGCCTGCTTCTGGCCTCCATCCCTTTTTTTTCCTTCTGGGCTCCAGGGCTTGTGACTTCTGGTGAATTGAGAGTGTACATATTGCCTTAGAATTTAGCTATATTTTTTGGTAGGTGTGATGACAGAGTCTTTTTTATTCATTTCTTTCCCTAACAAACTTCCTTTCAAATGTTTTGTATGAGTTTGAGGAGTTTGGTTTTAACAAGTCAAGAAGAATTACAGAAAGAGGCACTGAGCTAGATTGTAGGGGTATTAATGTACTCCAGTTTTATGAGCATGTGAGTGCTGATACTCTCTTCCCTGATTTTTCTATATGCTTACAAGCGATACACAACAGTGTGGCCTTTTTCTGGTGAACAGGAAACAACAGTTCTCCCTGTTTCCTTGATGAAGGAAACAGGGAATCCTTGCAGCAGCAAGCATTCTCTTCTTTTTAATAAACTGTAAAAAAGGTGCCACTAGCAATACAGTAGACAAACTAGGTATTTTTCATAAAATTTTTGTGACCAAAGATGAAATAATTATTACTATTTTAATGTGTCTTCAGTAGCAATATGGGAGAGTATCTTTGTTTGTACTCATAATTCTGTTCTAATGAACCCATGTAATGTATAGTTTATTTCATTAGTTCAGCACTTCTTTTTCCAGGTTTGTGCTACTGCAAAAAGGTTATCTGGAGTAGTTACTTCACATGAGCAATTTTTTTTTCAAATCTTTACTGTTTTGCAAACCAAGATGTGGAGCAAAGTATCCAGGGAAAATGGAATGAGTCTCCTGCAACAAATTACATGAGCAGCATCTTCAAGAGTAAACACTGGTGTGCATGTAAAGAAACCCCAGACCTGCTGGTGAATGCCTGTACTCAGAACCAGTCCTGAAACTGGCATCTTTTAAACATGCCAAACTGCTATTTGTATACTTATATTGACATACGCTCACTTCATCTTTCACTAAAAGTGTAGTTTTAAACTGACACTTACAGAATCAGCAAAGATAATTATTTGAAAGCATCTTTTCTTTGGAACAGCTGCAGCTAGTGTGGCAGCTTTCTTTTGCATACAGCGGCTTATTTTGGTTGAACAAAGGAAAATGTAGTTTATAATTCAGAGGTACATTGTACTTCCAACACGCTGTACTTTAACTGATCTAGAAATATTGACATCCTGATTATTTCACTTTAAATATATTACTTCAGTGCCTGGAGGGAATAGTCTCTAAATGAATCTGCTTGAACCTAGCAGTAGCTGTTACCTGCCTTGCATGCTTAGCTGTGCACACTTTTTCTGTTTAACAATAGGTGTCTTTTTTTGGCTTGGCTAAAACAGAAATCTTGAATTGCTGTTTTTTCTTCATCAAATACTGTGGTTGGAGAAACCAAATGCTACGTTTGTAAAATGTAATACCTTTGCCTAATGGGCCTCATTCATCTTTATATTTCTTCTAGGCAAGCTGGATCAAAACAAAGGGAATGAGGGACAGAATATGTGCACAAGACCGTTTACATACAGGAATAAAATAATACATTGAAATAAATTGCATATTATAGCACTGCTTATTCTGCTTTATTTTCATTTTGCATCCTCAGATTGTTTTACAAACTTGTAAAATGCAATTTGTTGACAGTCTGAATAAAGGTCTCTGCTAGAAAAGTTATACAAATAACAGGTCAATGTGCAGTCTCCCCAAATATTTAGCAATAGTTAAAAAGCTGGTCAGTGTAACTATTTGGATATGTTTTGAAGAGTTTTGACCTGATCATTATTGTCATTGTTGAGAGAGATTTGCATATGGAAATTTTACAGAAATCAAGGAAACCAGCCTAATCTTTTCATGTTTAGGATTCTCTTGGCTTTGTCTTGTCTTGTCTTATTGCTTCAGGCTAGCTATCACTTCTTGGCACAGAAGCTGCACTTTCATTAAGGAGAAGGGGTGATTTCAGGAAAGATTGCTCGGTCTGCTTCAAGCCTTCTGGCTTGTTGCAGTGTTTCAGGTGTGTAGCATGCTTCCACAGGCTCGCTGTTACAGCTGTTATCTTGGGCAGCGATGGAACTTGTGCAGCGGTCCTTACTCAAGGATGTACAGAAGGGAGCAATCTGGCCCTTCCAAGTTCTGTGGAAAAAGAATCTGTTTTTAAGTCTCTTCTAAGGTGTCTGCCCATTGCTTCATGCTGTGGGTATGTGTTGAAAGTGTGTGTTTCTTTGGAGGGGCTTTAATTGTATTTTTTGTGGGGGTTGGGGATGTGTGGGTCTTTTGGTTCTTGGGGGAGGAGTTTTGTTTTGTTGGGTTTGCTTGCTTAGTTTGGGGATCTTTAAAAAATACATTTTTTATTTTTTACTCTAGCAGTGTGTTAGGTGCAGTCTCCAGACTCCTTTCTCCTTCCATGCATGCAGTAGTGTAATGAAGTGGATAGTGACTTAAAGAACTTGTAAAGAGGTTTTTATCTACTGCCTTGATTTACTGTTCTCTTCAGAGTCAGGGCCTCTGAAGACTCTCCTCTGAGTTGTTGCAAGTAAGCTTCTCCTCACAGTTCCCTACAATAATATATTTAAATTAATGCATCTAAAATCATTAATAGACTTAAATTAATAAAATTGTGCAGTGCATTTAAACAGCTAGAGGTCGAGGTAGAGAGAAATTTAGACTGTTACTGTTTTTCTCTGAGATATATTGTCAGAAGTGCGTTCACACACTTCTTTGTTTCTCCTTTGTCCTTGTCTTTGGATATTCGGATTGAGAGAGTGTTTCCTGCCTCAGTTTTTTTGCCACGTGAGAAGCATGCAGTGAGAGGAAGAGTTCAGCTAGTAAGGAAAAAAGTCCTTGGCCCCAAAATTCTTCCACAGCATGACTATAGCATGTAAACAACTGTGTCAGAGACCACCTATGGCATGTTAGTAGTCTGCTATGAAAGAGGATGCTGTATGGATTTAGAGGCCAAGGAAGGGTGGTGGTATGAAGGAATCTTTGTTTCTGCTACTGAGTTCTGTTCACAGGGGACAGGTGGGAGAAGTCCTCCTGACACTTGCAGGGTAAAAGACATCAGACCTGTTGACATTTACATCTTAGTCCTTACTAATACCATGATTTTCCCATGAAAGTAATCATCCTTTTTGTAAGGAAAACCAAGGCATCCATACCTATGTACATATTTAATATTTGGATGAAGAGTAGTGGTCCTTTTCCTTCTTTCTGGAGAAACAGGATTTGCTTTTTGTTGTGTTCTGAGTAGAGCTGTTTTTTTTTGAAACTTGGCTGCAATATGGAAGCCTGGTTACATAAAAACCATGGGGCTTCATTTACAGCCAGGGAGGCAGAGAAAGCTGTGATTTCAGTACAAATGTTCCGTTTTATTCTTGTTTAATTCCTTTCTGTTATATTCACACATTTTTGAGTATTTCTGAGACTTTCAAAATTAAATGAAATAAAGTTTTGTTGTGGTTTTTTTGGTTTTTTTTTTTAATATGAAGGTACCATGTTCCTAGGTGTTGGGATACTTGCTGCTGCACTGTGTGCAAGAAAAACACCTTTTGAGACCTTCATGAAGGTGTTAGACCCTCATTTTCCTTCCCAAATCCACAAATGTAATTTTACAGAAATATGATTCAGAAGTAGCTGTTAGCCGTGTATTTGTATGATCTGTAAGTTAGGAATAGGAGTGCTGTAACCCACATAAACTGGTCGAATTTGTCTAAAAATAGTGCATAATACATTTAAATATCAACCTTGCAGAAAATGGACTATCAAACATTGGAACAAGTGCTTTATCCACTACATCCTTTAGTACCCAGAATTTCTATGAACAGATACTGCCTGTTGTGAGCCACAAGCAATTTGTAGGGCCACAGTCATGTTGGTACTTGACATCATAAGACCACTTAGGAAGGTAAGAATATGAATTTAACTGCCTAGAAGCTTTGCCACCTTTTTTTCAATAACTGAAAAAATTTAGCATAGAAACTAAAATTGATTGTTAAATGTATGCTCAGATGTATTATGTCTTTGATCTATTTACTTTAGTTTAAATTAATGAGGATTGGAAGTGTCCAGGTCTAAGCTGGGGGGTGACTAAAGGTAGCAAAATAAAGTGGTAAAAGAAGAACAGTTTGTCATAAGAAGGCTGGTGCTAGTAATGTTAGGGACCAATGTTTACAATCCATTCTGCCTTCTGAGTGTAGCTTTTGAAACACACTGCTGTTATTGTGGAGTATCTTCTTTAACAGCCCTTTGTTTTATGCGTTTAGGATGTTTATTTTACACAAATAGAAAGTTAAATTTACTATAAATTAAATAAATAAAAATAAAATAAATTTTAAATAATAAAATAAATATTTTATATATTATAAATAATTTAAATAAATTTAAATAATAAAAATAAAATTAAATAAATAAAACCTTATTAAACAGCACACTGCAACTCAGTGAGATCAAACATATTAGAAGTCAAAACTGCTGATTTTCTTTTCCTAAATTGCTGCATAAATTAGCAGAGTGACATTTCTGCCTTTATGGAGCTGTCTCAAACCTCTGGTCTTCCCTCAAGAGAGGCAGTGATGTCTCATATCTGTGTGTTATCAGCATGCGAGCCTGTGCCGCGGTGTGACCCCTGCCCGTGAGGGCGCCTCGTTGAAGGGGCTCCGCGGCTGATCCCCGCTGGGCTGTGGCTGCGAGACCGGGCTCGAGAGCGGAGCCCTGGCCGCAAACGAACCAAGGGTGCGACGAGGGCTCGGTCGAAAAGGCGCTCCGGAGACAGGAACAAAGAGGGACTCTTCGTGGGGGGTGCAAGCAGGAAGGGTTTATTAGAGGCGCAGGGAAGCTAACACGAGGGAGAGGGGAACATGAAAGAGCCGGGGGGGAGGGCGGAGCACCGCCTTTGAGGGGAGACGAAGGGGAGGGATTGCATAGGAATCCCCCAATGCTGGGTCGGGGGGAAAGGGATTGACATAGAGGGTACCCCAATAGGAGCAACAGAGGGCGTAGCTGATAACCGCAGCCAACCATCTACCGAGGAACACAGAACTTTCCAGACCGGTATCGCATATGCATCAGCTGGGAGTGGGGGAAACCTTGGGGATTTACATGAGTAACAAGGGGAATTGTGGGGTACACAACACATCCTTAGTCTGGGGTGCATCAAGGGCACAGGAACTGATTGCTAAAGCAGAACATCTCTCATGTAAGCGTCAGAGAGCCCATGCCTCCTTGGGCAAAGAGGAATAGGTCTCTCTAAATGAGGGAGTCTGGGGTGGTGGCCAGGCCTGCCAAGGCACCTGTTTCTGGGTTTTGGGGTGACCCGCCGGCCAGGCGGCCGACCACCGCCACAAGCCTGTGTGACGCAGTAAAGCTGCTAACGGTGAAAGTCTCTTTTGGGTCGTATGATTAGGTTGTTACTGCTTGGAATGGTTTTAGTGATGAAACTAAAGGAACTGGGTTGGATCTAAAATTATATTGACACCGTACATATTCTATTACTTATATAGATGTCTGGTTATTGGGTGTTTCAAAAGATCAGGGAGTTGAACTTCAACTTTATTCTGATTCTGAATGAAAGCCATTGCATTGTTGATTGGTATCTCAATTTTACTAAAAAGGGGTCTTCATCATTTGTGTCTGAAATTCACAGTCTTGTCATCAGTCTTGACAAATGAATGGGGGCTAAGCCAGTGTCAGAACCAGTGACCCTCACTGCTGTAAAGCAGAAGTATGTGTCAAAGCATTGAGGTGAATCTTGTCCTACCCTTTTCTGTGCTGTTCCATACAAACTCTACAGATAGGCAAAAAATACATGCTCTAGGGCTGCTGTTCTCTCAAAGTAGTCATTCACATGAGGGAGCAATTCCTTTGTTACCTTGTACTTGGAAAAAGTCAAAGCACTCCTTCATTGCTGAGGAAAACAGGGCAAGAAGCAGTGGATCCAAGTGAACAGGGAAGATAGATTTAAATATGTTTTCTCTAAGAGAATAAAATAAAAAATGCTGGAGAATATTCTTTTCCCCACACGTTACAAAATAAAAAAGAGGGGGTAATGAATATTAGTTTTTTAATCCTGCTGGGTGATAGATTGATTTTCCTAAATTGAGTAACTGATGATAGGTTTGTGAAGTAATTAGAGGAGCAGCTGACAGCATACTTTTGATTAGTCAAATGCTACACAGAAAGAAAGCAATGTTGTTTTGTTTTAAATGTCAAGAATTGTCCAATTTTTTCTCTTTTTTGGTGGTTTTTTTTTTTTTTTGGTGGTTTGCTCTGGTTCTTAAATAAATTTTTTTGAATTCTCCAGGTGCTTTTCCCACATGAGTGCAAGAAGAGTAGAGAGTTAAAAGAAGTGACTGCTGTGGAGGACAGCATGACCACCATGAAAGGAAGCTGCCTCCTCACACTGCTCTTGGCAGGACTTGGGGTGTTAGGAATACTGAAGCCAACAACAACAGAAGATACCCACTGCCACAGAGCTGAGCACCCAATTATTGCATACAAAGGTAAGATGTAAGCGCCAAAAATCTTTTGCAGGAGTAGGCTAAATATTGTGTAATCACTTCATGGAAACCTCTGCTTTTAATGTAGAATGTCATGGGAGAAAAAAAGGTGCATTCAGTGCTGATAGATAAAATCTGGGCTGTATTCTATGGAAATTAAATGCAACTACACTTTCAAATTTTGTTCAGAATTTGTAACTGAGTGTGTCACTTAAAGGTGGGTGACTCATTATCCTGTGTGATTAAAACCTGCCTGAACTGTTGCATGGAGTTACTCCTTTCCAAGTGCACAATTCTACTTGTGTACAGTTAATTTCATGAAGTCGCTCTTGTCCCCTCCCTTCGCCCCGTCTGGGCCTCTCTGGGTGGCAGCCCTGCCCTCAAGCTTATCAACTGGCTCTCTGAATTTTGTGTTATCTGCAAACTTTACAGACTGCATTCTATTGCCTCCCCTTCTTGATTAAGGTATTAAAGAGGACGGGTCCCAGGATCAACCCTTGTGTTATTCCACTTGTTGCTGGCTCAGGTGGAGTAAGGGGTATTGACCATTTCCTCTCTGATTGATAGCTCTGGAACCCCTTCTGCTAAACAACAGATGCTTTTGATACCTTAGTGGTGGTATTGAGTCCCTCAGCATCATCTATGTCTGCTGCCACTGGGTTACCTGTCCAAGTCAGTATCAGGCTGATATTTTCCCTGTTCAACTTTCCATTACTATTGGAGCAGTAGAAGCTGTTCCTGTTGCCCTGACATTTCATGCAAGTCGTAACTCCCACTGAATTTTGTTTAACCTGATGTAATCCCTGCATGCCCACGTGATCGTTCTAAATTCCTCCTTGTCCCTGCTTACACCTGATACACATAGACTTTTTGCATTGCAGCTGCACCACGAGTTCCTTCCTTCACCAGGACAGTCTCTTCATACATGTGGTTGTCATCTTGAGTATTGGGTTGGAACGTTGAGGAACAGTTGGAACAAAGCGAAGAATACTTGGAAGATGTTTTCTGTAAAAACCTGAGGCACTTAATAACTTATCTGACTTTTTTTTTGTTTATTTGAATTGAGATATTTCCATTAGTGTCACAACTTAGAATGAGTTCCAAATAGTTTGTAGTTATGAGGATGTAGGGATTAAGATGTATTATATTACATACTGCATTCCTTCTGTTTTTCTAAGAAAGCACATGTGTAAGTTTTTAGTTCCAATGAATTAGAATTTATTGAATTTTAATTGAATAAGATTTGTTTCCATTCTTTTCATAAACTTAGAGAAAATAGTCTTGTGTGTTGTACAGAAAGTATTTTGTTCTGGAATTTTAATGGTTTAATAATAGTAATGGTACCAGCTGTCCTGTTCTTCAATACACTGGAGAATGAACTCATTACCTCAGAGCAACAAACCATCTGTGTATTCTGAAGGAGGGCCCTTTATCACTCACTTATTGATGGGCTAAATAGTATGAGTTATTCTGATGAAATATGTGGTTTCCTTAGCATTCATATTGTGGGTATAATTTAGTTTAAAATGCTATTTTTTATCAGAACACGCATACGCAGTATTGTAAATTAAAGTAATTAAAGTAGCTCAGTTAAAATTCTGGCACTTAGCTTCTTAATTTCACAAACTAAGAGAAAACTGAATGTGTGTTTTGGTTTTGTATATGAAGCTGTAAAAGAAAAAAATTGAGACTCATTACCAGTCCTACATTCTAGGAGTTGATTAAAAATGTGTTGTTTTATCAATCTAATTCAGCCAATATTTAGGAGGGTTTCTTGAATTTAGACTTATTCTGCCTTCTAGACCTCTCTTGTTCTCTGTCACATTTAATTTCTAGTGATGTCCTTCCCATTCTAAGTCACTATGTTAAGGCTTTTTGGGGACAGAGGCCATCTTGTTCCACTTGCATCTTTTGATATAGCCAAAGATAGTGTCACAGTTAGAGTTTACTGAACAAAACCTATTTCTTTTTGCTGTAAATATATGTGGGAAATAGAATTATATAGAAACTATAGAAATTATATATTTATGGTCAGATTTTTACTCTGAGATCTAGTATGATTTTCAATGCCAGACTCCCTCTTGACCTTTGTGGTAAAAAATACCATTAATTAGTACATTTCCACCACATACCTTAGCCTTTATGAACTGACATGTCTTGAAAAACGTTCTGACAGGCTGTAGTTCATACTTCACCCAGTAATCTGTTGGGAATCCTTAGAAACTATTAGAATGTACATGTAGAAACATATTTACAATGCAGTATACAGCATGTGATAGCTGGGTAACCTAGCTGGTGTGGGCACGTGGCATTTGACTTGCAGTTGCAGGACTGCCAATTAATGGAAAACAGAAGTTTTGAGACCCCAGGAAAAGCGCCTGAGAGGTTTGTCTTTGATTCTGTATGTTAGGAACGGATTACTTGGGGTATCAGAGTGTAGAGAAGAGAGATGTGCGTGAAAAGCCACTCTCTGAATGAATCCTGCAATAGGGGTTGGCAGGTGTCAACCAGCCAGCTTACTGATGTC
This sequence comes from Machaerirhynchus nigripectus, assembly GCA_013397975.1. NCBI lineage: Eukaryota > Metazoa > Chordata > Aves > Passeriformes > Dicruridae > Machaerirhynchus > Machaerirhynchus nigripectus. Next base: position 456,263 of record VZRQ01008237.1, read on the forward strand.
CATATTCTTCCTGTGACATTTGCTGGCTTCATGAATGCCTATAGAAAAATGCTCTCTGTGTCTATTGATGTTGTTAGTGCTGCTAGACCAACATTGACTTGAGAAATCAATTTGTAACAGTTAAAATCCTTTTGAGTGCTGGGTTAATGCCCTACTCTGTAAAGTCATCTTGTAATAGTGTTAGATCCACCAGAGCTAAATACTGTGTGGGATGCCGAACGTCAACCAAGGCTGAGTGCTATTGAGTGGTAGGTACTTTAAAGCTTGTAAACTCAGTACTAACTTTACAGAGATATCAACACTTTTGTTTTATTTATAACTAATCAAAGCCTTTTTTTTTTTTTTTTTTTTTTTTTTTTTTTTTTTTTTTTTTTTTTTTTTGTAGTTTCTGGTATGCCAAAGTAGCAATGTACTTATTTGATTTGTCTTCCTTTGAGAGGTATGGTAGATGGAGTATAAACTATTAAATAAAACTAATGGAGTGAGAGTCTGATGTAGCGTATGGATGAACAGCTGCAAAAAAACTAATAAAAAGACAAAATAGTCCCCAGGAGTTGTCACTGTGAAATATGGAAGAGGAGTATATCTCCTGAAACAGCTTACTTTCTTTCCCACTGCCCATCAAAAATTGCTCACTTAGGTGATGATTCTGTCAAGTTACCTTGTGTAGAGATGCATATACTATTTCTAGCACTGATTTTTCCAGCTAAGTAGTTTTTAGTTGAAGACTGTGATATATCTTCTGATAACAAATGGCAAGAATTTCACTTGCCAGTTGAGAACTTTTACTCAAGTACTTTGTTTGCTGGTGGGAGAGGAAAAAGAAGATGCAGTAGCAGGAGATGCACACATTTTGAAAGGATTTTTTACATGATCTAAAAGCTTTCATTTTATGTCTCTCATACACACTGTTAATAACCATGTTTTAAATTTTTTATCTGCGTAATTAATATTAGGACTGCATATTGCACCTTTTTTACTCTTCCAGAATCTATAAATAAGAAAGTCTGCTATAGATCAGAAAGTGTTGGCACCTCTAAAATTTCTTGTCATAGAGCTTCTTTAAACTAGAATAAGGCACTTTATGTCTTCCTTGGAAGCTGGGAATTTCCTTTTCTCATTATTTAAACTTGTTAGGAACTATCACAGAAAACAGATTTATATAAAATAGATCTCAAAGTATTGGAGGGATTGACAGGATCAGCCCAGGAGTGTGCAGTTCAGTGTTTGCTGTGGTGAAACTAACTGATGGTGCATGGTCCCGCATTGAAGTTCCTTTCTCTCTCTCTCGGAGGAGGAATCTGCCTCTAGATGTGCAAAAATGTGCTAATCTGTTGAAAGGCAGGCTTAATAAAAATGTTAAAAAAAAAAAATCTGTCTGCATATGTTATATGCATGTACTGAGGGTTCATCAGCTATAGTAACTAATTCCAATAGCTGGAGTCAAGGGGTTATAAATAAAGTGTAACTTAGAACTGGGTGAAAGGAAAGAAGGTGCAGGTTACAGAATGGATGCACAGCGACTCAGTGTGAGATCCTTGATCTTTACACGTTTCCGTGTGTTTACAATATGAAAAGTAGGAAATTATGCTTGAAATAGTTTAAGAGTTAAGAGAGAAAAAGGGCTTAAATAAGCTACTCATTAAAAAGAGAGTCTTACGTATTTTATTTCTAATAAATTTTATTTTATTTGGATATACATTTGTTTGCATGTAGATATGAAATGTTAGCTCTATAAGTGTATTAGGGTTTACTGATGGTTTGCTTCTTGGAAAAAAAAATCCCCTTATTATAGTAAAGGAACTATACTGTAGTGCTTAACCTAAACAGTTGGAAAAGGCTGTAAAAACCATATTTGCTCTATGAGAAACAATGACGCTTTATAAAGGTTGAACTCTTCTTAAGCAAAAAAACCCAAAGCAAAACAGTTGAGTGGTGTAATGTTTGTCTAGATATTTCCAGCATTTCATAGTCTACCTGCTCTACAAAACCTTCATGGTAGCTCTATGTGGACCTGACCTTTTATTAAATTAAAAACAAACCAATACCAAAAATGAAAACAACCAACAAAAAGGATAAATATAGTTACAGTGACAGCTTGTTTCCCCAGACAAACATATTTGCTGAACTTTGAAACACCAGACCTGTCAAAACTCAGGTGAAGACTTGTTCTATAGACAGACCTCATCCATGAGGTAGAACCGAAGGGGCCATCACAACTGCTTAGCAGTGTGTGAGTGAGCTGGAAAAAAAATTGACCCAAATACAGTTTCAGGTGTGAAATCTTAAGTATTGACTGTCCTGCAGTTGACCTGCATAAAGTTGAATTTCTTAGGCTTTTCTATCAGAAGTAAAGTGCAGTTGTGAACTTGACTTAGTTGGTACTGAGAGAACAGTAAGAGATCATTTGCTCTGGGAGAAGTCTCATTCTCCTAGGCTCCCCTAAAATAATCAGAATTTAAAGTTGTGCTGTCTCAACAAAAAAAACATCAATTTACATAATTTTAGAAGCTATATTTAGTGATAATTTAAATACATACTGTGCTGTAACAAAGTTATCTGTTGAATAAACATGCTCAAAAATAGCATGTCTCAATCCATAGAAGAAATGAACTTAAACCCTTCATTTCAACTTGCGGTTAACCAGAAAAGAAAAATAGCATAGTTATTTTTGATTCCTTGGTTAGAGAATCCTAAGAAATATATTATCTTAACCTTACTGTCTGACCACCACAGAATTCCCTTACTTGATGTTTGTCTAAGCAATATACACTCAGTACATTGCTCTGCTCATTTTATCCTGTGGTTTGTGTACGGAGTGCATGCACTTAACATGTGCCAAGAGGAAATAATATGTGGGCTGAATGAAGAAGGATAAATGCCATATGAATTTGTTTTTGTGTGTATTCTTATTTTTCCTCTCATCTTGTTGCAAGTTTTCTTTTAAACTCAATAGTAGTCTCCTAAGCTGTTTAGTTTTAGTTTCTTTTTCCTTTTCTCTCCAGTTTTTCATAAAGACATTTCAAAGACCTCCTGCCAGCATCTTCAGTGGGATCAAGGTGTATTGCTTTCCATTCCCTATCATCTTTTGGGTTTTTCTTTAAATGAAGATGATTCATCAGTGAAGAAATGTTGATTGCTAGATATTGCAACTTTGGTTTGTCTAGATGACAGTACAACGAGATTTTTTGCGCTACCTGGCCAAGAACCAGCCCCTCTTAAGAAGGAAAATAATTCCTTTGCTAGTTATATATTTTTTCTTTCTTGAGTCAGGTATGCCTTTACCTTTGTATAGGAGATAAAGTTCCTGCTAGGGAATGGCAACCTTCAACTTTTTACTATTAATGAAAAAAATATCTTTGGAGATTGAAGGTTACTATCCCCCTATATTTCCTTGAATCACCCCATGTCATTAGTGCCCAATCCCATAAAATTGAGGGAATGGCAGGGACTGAATTCTCTAAGGAAAGGACTTGCATACCAGCTACTTTTTTTTTTTCCCCTGAAAGTGATCATGTTTTAAAGCAAGCATCAGTTTACAATTATTTTGGCATCCTAGTCAAGTTCTGGACCTTCATGGAATGCTAATAATTTTCATAATTTTTGATAATCTAAAATCAGCAGTGGCTACAATGGGTAGTGAGCTTTGCAAACATGTCCTATGAGCCTTTCCAAGGCTGATTTGTTCCTTGTTGCCCTAATGTGGCTGTTTAGAGCATGTGCAGTTCTCTGGTTGTTAACAAAGCAGCAAAATGAGTGAGAGGCTCTTGCTGCATTCTACTAGCTCTACAAAGTGGGCAGATGGAATTAAAATCTGGGGTTTTTGTTCTTTTTCTTTTTTTCTTCCTCTTCAAAAGAGCTGCATTTTTGCTAAAAGGTTGTAAATCATCCAAACTGGGATATGTTAAAGAAACAGATCAGCAATCAAGAAATAGAGCTCATAAGCAGATGAAGTTCTGTCAATTTTTTTTTTGTGTGTGTGTGTTTAAAGAAAGTGGGAGCACAATATTGCTCTGACTTTTTTCTATTTCATTTCTTTTTTCCACCAGATAGAATTTCAATTTTTTTTCATAAGACTAGACTGGAGAAAAAGAGGCTTTTCGTGCTCTGCAACTGCCTGAAAGGACGCTCTAGGCAGATGTGGATTGGTCTCTTCTCTCAAGTAACAAGTGGTAGGACAAGAGGAAACAGCCTCAAGGTGTGCCAGGGAAGGCTTACATTGGATATTAGGAAAAACTTCTTCATTGAAAGCATTGTTGAGCACTGAGCCAGGCTGCCCAGGGAAGTGGTGGAGTAGCCATCCCTGGATGCATTCGAGACACAAGGAGACGTGGCGCCTGGGGAATTGGTTTAGTGGTGACCTTGGCAGTGCTGGGTTAACAGTTGGACTTGATGATCTTAGTGATATTTTCCAACCCAAACCATTCTGTAATTCTAAGTAGCCTAGACCGCTAGTTCAGAAAAGATGTCAACAATTGCAGTTACTGGCCATCTGATCCTGGGCAACTTTGTTTACGTACTTGGCAGTGACACAGTTACTGGAAAGACTCATTCCAGTGGTCTTCCCTTCCAGATCCTGCAGTGTTTATGGGGCCTGTATTGCAGTCACTTGATGGCACCTGTTGCCCTTACTGCCTGTCACTGAATGTCACCTTCTGCTGCCTATCACTTTGGCTGAGAGATGAGGGAAGCCCTGGCCCATCCTGGGGCCTTGCTTGGACCTCTAAAATTTCCAGGAAATCTTAAGAGGTGGTAAAGAAAAACATTAGTTAATTTTTTTTTCTTCTTAATTTCTTAAATAACCTTACCAAGATACTTTCTGTTTATTCCATAGATTGGGTGGAAATAGAGAACCAGTGCTTCTTCAAAGTGGGTTTTTTTTCACATGCTTTCTTCCCTGTCTTCCTTCTGCGGCAGTGTTTGTCTGGTGTTGACAAGACTATAGGACACTGGGTAGCAGCTGATTCTGTGCAGCTGAGCATGGTAGATATTACATGGCAATTGGTCATATTCAGGTTGGACCAAACTTTGACTTGTCATAAGCTTGTCTTTCCATTTCCAGTGCTCACTTCAGATTTTGTTTTGATGGATTTATTGCTCTTTTGTACCATTTCTTAGAATTAGGAGCTGACCGTGTTACAACCAGCTCTACAGTAAATAGACTAAAGTAGTTGTTAATAGTGACAAAACCCTGGAGTTTAACAGTGCATTTTAGAACCAAAGTTAAGTTCTACAAAGAGAAGTGTTGATCGTAGTATTGTGGTTCTTCCTTTTCTTTTTCTTGCTTGTTGTTTTCTTTTTTTTTGGCTTTGGAGCATCTTTTTGTTTTTGTGGTAGGGGAATGGAGGGGGTGGGGAATATATTCCTCTTTGATGTCCTGGCTCCAAACTCTTACAAAGATTAGTGTCAGGCTTTGCTCTCCACATCCTTTGTGTTACAATATGTCTTATTTTGTTGAGTTTTGTATTTTTTCATGAAATATCATCAGACATGAAAATATTTTATGAGCTAAAGTCTTGGGCAGAATTGATAGGATCAACAAATTTTATTTTGCTGAAACAATGTAAACAAAAAAGTTTAGTATGTTCATATGCCAACATAAGTAAGGATGCATTATTGCAAGATGGTCAGTTCTAGAAGAAAGGTGTTGGTAATTGAAGCATATATATTTCCAACAAAAATAACAGGGCATAACTGTCTGTGGGCAGTTGGCTTTACGTTTCTGCTCCCTACAGTGCATGTATTAAAATTGAGCAGATTTCTTTACAAAACTCTGTCTTGAGACTAAATACTGATTTCCCATAACTATACAACACGATATCCTTCAAAATGAATTCTTTGGCTTGCTGCCAAAGCCAGCATGTAAGTGTTAAAATGTGAAAGATTAAACCCCCCTGAAGGGAGTGCATGGCTAGGGATGTCAGATGTTTTTCATGGTCAGTCTGTCCCTCCACCACATTCAGGAAGATTGGCAGCAGCAGTACAGGGACCAGAGCTGGTAACTAAGGAGTAGCTGCTTCCCCTGGGAAGAGCATTAGGGCTCTGCGCTGGGTGAGGTGTAAAGTTAGTGGTTTTTGACTGTGCTGCTAGCACTGAAACCACTTTCATCTAGGTGGGGGTTCAGTCTTTTTTCCCTTACACTTTCCTATATTTGTATGCAATATGTGTGTTTGAACAATGAAGCATAAACAATTCCAAACCCTTGTTCAGAAAAATAAGAAATAAGTAGGCATTGCAGCAGATGTTCCTGCCTCTTCCCTGAGGGCACAGACAGTCAGAACCCAAATTCCCTTTAATTATCCCAGTAATAGACATAGGCACACACATAAAAATGCAGCAATATGTACTTCTAGCTGGGGGAGCTCTGGCAGGGCAAAGAAAACAGGAATGCAGGCTAAATTTTAGACCTTGAAGGTTAGAGGGGATTGTAAAAGCAGGTGAGGGAACCACGGCAGGGCAACTGCTGTGACTCTGTCTACCCTGCCTAGAGAGCAGTAGACAGGTGGCCAGGGCAGCCACTTTGTGCCTACTGAGAGGATCAATTTAAGATGAGAGTAGTTGGGTAGAAGGAAGTAAGTTTACCAGAGTCTTAAGAAAGAAGTTCAGGTTTTCATGCATTTAAAGTCAAGAAACATATACTGTAGGAAGTATGCTTCATTTTCTCTTTTCCCCATTATTAATAAATTACTTCAGCCCTGCCTCATTACCTCCAAAATTGTTCTGAAGCTGTAATAGCCGTTCGTAAAATGAATGCGCACTAAACAGGTGGTGAACTTTCTGGAAAATATCAAGAGGTTTATGGCCTTGGGATTTGTTTTATCACAAATGATTTAAAGCGGAGGGGAGGGCGAGAAGCTAGCAGAGCTTCTAGATAAGGCTAGATATAGATATTTATTTCTTGGCTTCTGCAATTCCCTTTGTATGGAAAAGCAAGATTCAGGACTGTATTAACTTTTATTGGTTAGTAGAAGGAAGGCAGCTGGCTTGTTTATGTGCTCTAGAGACCTCCAGAATACTGCATCTTGAAAGGGATCTGTAGTTTTGAGGTTGCTTTGTCTTTTTGTTGGTTCTTTTTTCTTTTTTTCTTCTCCCCTCCCTAAAAGCAAAGATGAGCTCTGAACTGCAGATGGAGATCTGACATGTTTTCTTGTTTCCAAAGGAGAACCAAATGTAGTGTGGTAAAACTTAAAAGAGGAATCTTTTAGTTTGTGGTTGCTGATTTAATCATCCTGGGCAACTTTGTAACTTCATCTTTTCCTTTATAGAGGATTGGATTGCATTAAATAACGCTGCCTAAACAAATTTTATCTTTTTTCCTTGGCAGGAAGAAGTGATGTTTTGTTTTCTTGTATCTTCCTGGATACCTATTTTGGAAACTTTACTGTTCCTAGTGTCTAATCACTAATTACCAGAATGCCTATATTTTTTCAATGTATTATTCAGGTTAAAACATATTTATAATTTCTATAAGAAATACTTTTACTTTTCAATTTTATTAAAATAAAGGCTTGACTACTATAAACATATATTCTTTCATTTCCCAGTTATGGTGTCCACATACTCTTAATTCTATACACAGCCCTGATATAAATGAGTTCTTTATTGCAAGTGCAATGTCTTTTTCATTAAAGTACAGTTCTGAGTACTGTAACAGATCCATCTGTCCTAATCCTTTCATTTTACAGAAAAGCATTAAAGGGTGTCCGGTGATGCTGTCTTTTTGTTGTTGAGTGCTCTTCTCCTCATATGTTGTGTTCAGCCTGCTTCTGGTGTACTCCATTTAGATTGTTACAGCCTTCTGGTGGCACAGACCGTTAGATCTATTTACATCTGTGGCCCTCCTTAGGCCTGACATATGGATGTTTGTACCTTATCTATGAAAAAGTGGACATGCCGACTATGTTCTGGTAACAGGTGGACCAGGAATTTCGCTTGGAGCATTGAGCTGGGATTGCCTTCTCAATTTTTATTTTTTCTTCTAGAAAACATTTGTCTCTTTCTGGGAGGTTTAAATGTTAGAGACTTGCTTTGCCCACTTTTTTTTGACTAAGGTTCTTGATGCAGTAGTTTGTCCTTCTTGTGTATGAAAAATTACAGAAAAAGCACCTTCCTGGTGCCTTCTAATTCATCCTGGTGGTGAATATATGTGCCTAGTACTTAATGTGACGTTACTTGGGTATTTTCTTGCTCCTTCTATGTAACTTCAGCTGTGGAACCAAAATGAAGTGCTGGTCCTACCTTTAAGCTCTACTATTGTAGGATGCATTAATAATTATTTTGTCTGCCCCTACAATGCCTGCTAAAGGAGGACAGCATTAGGAGCCGCGTAAAAAGGGTTAAAGAATGCCCAGAGTGTTGACCCAAGGCTGTAGTTGTATTGGTGTGCCTGGCTTTGCATCCCATAGCACCTCTGGAAGTACAACCTAGGCAATGGGCGCTCTACAGAATCTCCCTGTGGGATTTTCTCCAGACCTGTGGTATAGAGCCCCACAGCATGGGCAAGACAGTCACCTTGGGGATACCGTTCTGCAACAAGCATAAGGAGACTGCATAAGCAGTCAAGGTCATAGAGCTAATGAGGTATATGGTCCTGGAAGCAGATCTACCAACATAACATTGCATATAGAAAGCATATGTCTGGAATTCAAGGTTTTGGAAGAGCAGCCTGTAGTGGGCAGGCCTTCTCTGCTTTGCAATGAGCTGCTGTCTTCCAAGTAAAAGCTCGGCTTCTACCATGGGCCATATGGAAGAAGAGCAGGACAGATGTTTGTGCTTAGATTTTGAAATGAGTATAGTTAACATAGTGGTTTTGCTGGAGTATTGTAACCCCTAGAATGAATCTTTTCTGTAAGAGAAATTGAAAAATATTTGCTGTGTTAATTATAGTTGTTAGATGAGGTTTTTTTTTTCTTTTTTGTTTATGATTTTTTGGTCATATCTTTGTTTTTCTTTCTCAAAAGAAATGACACTTTTAATGATTTCATTGTTGATGTGTCCAGCAGGAATAAACCCATTGGGAAAAGTCTGCTCTGGCGTGTTTTGCAACAGAGCTAAGCGAAGGTTAGAGTAGTAATTTGGTTCAAAGTAAGTAAAAATAAAGCATGACTTTACAAGTATGTAAAGGTTTTATGACTATATAAAAAATAACTTGCACTTGTATGGGTTTAAACACTTTGTACCAGTAACAGAACCACCATAGTTGTAGTGGAGCTTCACAGCAACCTCAGGAGTGCACAAAGTAGTTTGTTCAGGTGCAGTGTAGGTTTCTTTTCATTACAATGACAACCAGACAAGTTGTGATGCCTTATCTAGAAGTTTGTTTGCAGCTGCATTTTTGGAAGCTCACCTGAGGGAAAAAACACCTGTATATGATATCTTACATTGTCAATTACATGTTTGTAACTATAGCTTCTTTCTACCCAGTATTTACTTTTTTGTTAAAAAACTTATAATCAAAATTATTTAAAACATGGAGTCATGGCACACAAATGCTGAGCAACACATGCCTTGAATAAGTTCTAGAAAAATAAGTTATACTTTTGACAAACGAGGCCTCAGCCCCTTTCTGATAAGCAGGGGCGTGAATTGTGATTGGTTTCAGATGTAATACAGCTGTTCTTTTGCTGAACTTTCTTGATGGAGTCCTCTTCTTTGTTGGAACCTGTGGCACAGTGTTTGCACGTATTTCCTTTCTTTACTCGATCTGTTGCGCTTTTTTTCCTTTCATCTGCAGTGAGTCAATGACTTACCAGCAAGGGTGTTTAATACATTTCTGTGAGAAGAGTGTGAAAGAGGTTGGAAGGACTGGTGATTGGAAGTGTAGGAAAAAAGTATAGACAAAAGTGAATCATAAAAGATTCTGCAACAGGCTCTGTCATGCCATTTTTCTTGCCTATTTTGCCAACACGGAGCAATGCTTGTTATCCTGAAGTTGTTCTGAGTGAATTTATTATTCACAGATATATTTATAATAGAATGGAATTTTAAAATGAGAACTTAACAGTCACACTGAACTGATACCAATGATGTGCAGAGTATGCTGAAGAAAATCTTGTTTTTCTCAATTCTTGATTTAATATCGTTAGAGACTGTGGAGTCCTGAAGCGTCGCAGCAGAGCATTTACAAGTGCTCCTAACTGTGTCCTTCAAGCACAAATGTTGCAAATAAATCCCCAGACAGGACATGCTGAATGAGTGAACAGGTGGGTCCCCTCTTGCCAGCCCTGACACCTTGCTTAATAGATTCCCTTGGGGTTAATGGGACTGTCACCAGGGCACCGGGGGTGATGTAACGGAGTCAGCGTGGCACATCCCTGGGGAGACTTCTGACGTGTCTTGCTGCCTTTGAAGAGGTTAGTAGTGTAACTTGAGTATCACAGGAAGAGAACTAATTTAGGCTAAAATTATTATACAGCTTCAGGAAGATGGGATTAATGTATCATCCTTAGATTAGATACATTTAATTATAAAATAACTTTAGCATGCAGAAATATATTTTAATTTTCTTCTGATAAGATTAGCGAATTTGTCGTACTGATGCCACCCAGAGACTTCTGTTAATATTGCAAATCTGCAAGTTTTCAGCTATGGTGTTATTGTTGTTGTTGCTGTTACTGTGGTGGAATGGTTGTTGTGGTATTATTATTATTGCTATTGTTGTTGTTATTTTGCTAACAGAGTTTCTTCAAGAAGGTGCTACTGTGCATATATTTAACTTTGTGCTTACTATTTTCAAAAAGGACACCATGGCATGAGGTGTCACATACGTACACCATAAACACTACTGAAATTTTTAATATCTATGTTAATTTTTAGATGATTTTGACTTTATTATTTGCCAAGTTCTATTATTATTATTATTAAAGATCACTTCTGAATTTGGTTCCAAACATACCATTCTATTCCTTGTAAGTAATTTCTCAATTTATTTTACTGTTTGCTGTAGTTCTACTTTGAAGTGCTGAATAATGAAACTTAGATTAGAGGGAACTTTACAAATACATTTGCAAAGAACTGTAGAGCTCAACCTTTGGCAAGCCCTTGGACAATGTAAACCAAACAAGCCATGGCCTGTTGGGCAGATACTAAATTTAAAGTAAAACAGAGACAGATTTCTGGTCGTTCATTTTTTTTTAATATGAGTAGGTAATGTACTTCTGCCCAGCTTTTATTGTTACCCTCCTTTGTCTTTAAACATGTTTAGGAGACTTCCTTCACCTTTCCTAGGAGCTGAGTAGATTTTGGTGTGTTTGCTTTGCTGTAGATTTATGAACCATGACAAACTTTGTTTTGTATTAAATCTAAGCTATTAACCCTCTCCCCCAAAACCTGAACCCCCCAGGAAAACCCATAACATGTGATTCCCAGTGTGTGAAAGAGAGCTGTAGCTTTCTCAGATTTTTTTTCAACATCCATTTTTTTGTTTAATGAGAAAGTGTTTCTTTTGGGAATGTTTTTGAGTTATAAGGCCTGCAGATTTCAGTCCTATAATAGCAATTAAATTTTTTTTGCTTGTTGTTGCTAAGGGTAATTATGTATTGAATGTACCAAAAGGACCCAGTGTGTGTTGGTAATCAGCTGCTGTCATGAATGTGTGTATACCGTGATAGTTTTCCCTGGACAGCTCTGAGTCCTAGACCAATGTCTGCAGACTGGCAAACATGCCTACTTAGTTTTAAAGGAAAAAAAAACCCAGGCTGAAGGTGTGTTTCAATAAGTGTTTTCAGTGTCAGGTGTAAGAAGAGAGAAGTCAATAAAGGGCTTGGTGTTTTACTGTAATTCACATGAAGTGAGGGCAGAGGAAAGGGAGGGGAATGCCGGGAAGGGGAGGGCTAGGATTGCAAAGGGTAGGGACGTTGCTGTTTGTCACCTGTGGCCAGCAAGCAGTACAGTCAGGTTACATGTTGGCCGGGCAGCTTAACTGCCTTACACATTTATTTGTGGTACTGTTGTAGTACACAAAATGTGCAGCTGTGTTATTGTGTAAAGCTTGTCATGTTGCATCTGCATGAAAACCATTAATAAATTCAAATTATTACTTCTTACTACTTTACCCTTATAGTTGTAATTGGAAGAAAAAAAATTATAGGCCTTTAATTGTTAATTATGAATTTTTGTCTCTAAGGAGATAAGTCATAGCAAAACTAAAAAAGTCTTGTTTCACTGGTGAGTTTTCAGCTAGATTTCAATATTTCGGTGAAAAGAAATGTAATTATTCTGTTAATTAGTTACATAAACTTTTATTTTTGCAGTGTACATGGGGTTTGCTTGTCTTTTTTTTTTTTTGTAGGCACTATTTTTTGTTCATTTTCCCTTCCAAAGTATCATGAAGTTGTAGCTTTATCTCGTAAATGCTTATTTCTGTGTGACACATGCTGCCACTATGACACACAAGAGATACAGTTTCAGAGTGTTTTCTGAAAAATAAAGAAGAGCTCTAGCAGCCTTTTGCTCTTCCTGACCTTATTTCCTCAAGCAAGAACACTGCTGAATGCAACAAAGGATAAAATAATTTATATTTTGGAGGGAATCAGATTTCAGAGAGATTTCTTAGCAAGTCCTCATTCGTATTCTCTAGCCTGGGCTTGCCTTGCCCTGCCTGGCCCCTGCTCCCTTGCTCCAAACCTGGAAGTGGTCTCAATCACCTGCTTGCTGTACCTTGAAGCTTTATTGTGTCTTGCTGAGACAGCAGGACAAGTGGAAGAGAATTGCATCTTTGAGTCTCAGTCTTCCCTGTACTCTTCTGGCACTGCAATACTTCCATGCACTGAACTGTCCCTGGCCTCCCATGCTGTGGGGAGCCACTCCTCTCCTCTTCTTTCAGAAGACCCAGGGTCTCACTTGTCCTGCCGATACGGAGCTGAGGTAATTCCGTTCTCAGCTGCTTGCCTTGTCTCTCTTTCAGAGACTGATGTTTCCACAGTGGGTCTGGCTTTATTTTTGTTTTGTTCTCTTTTTTTCTTTTTTTTTTTTTT
>VZRQ01008237.1:469317-511446 GCA_013397975.1 Machaerirhynchus nigripectus
TTTTTTTTTTTTTTTTTCTTTCTGCAGTAAGTGACATTATTCATGATTTACCTCTGGGTTTCCTCATCTTCACATCCTACCTAATTTCTTAACTTTTTTAGAACTTTGCAATTGAGTGTTTCATACAAAATGCAAGATTGGAAAGTTAAGGTTACAAACTCAAGTACAAAAAAATTTTTAGAGACACCTCTTTTATGCTCGCCTGTGTAGCCTTATACATATATTTGAATAAAAATAAGTATGTATAAGGCTATACAGGACTGTAATGTATATGAGTGTTTTTCCTCCCTCAGAATCCTGCTGGGTTCTCTGCACAACATCTGCAGTAATAGCTGATGGCAGCTGTAGTCATAGTTATCTAATATGTGGCCACATCCCCTTTCCCCCCCAAGTGCTTGAATCCTGGTTTGCGCACCTATCCAGTGCAGATGGAAATCAACAGTGAATTTAGCTGCAAATACTGCAGAACACGTACAAACTGGCATTGTGAAATTGCCCAGATGCACACAGGCTGACATTAGAAATGCAGAAGTTACTTTTCTGACATCCAAGTGATTCTACTTCACAGTTCCATCTGTTTTTCCAAAGTATATGATGATACAGCTTCTGCACAGTGCATTTAATGGTTGTCTGCAATGGCTGAACACGTTTTGACACAGAATAACATTTTTCTCCTGGGCCCATTCCTTAGGAATGGATAGCCCTCTTGTGCTAAAACTTTAAATTAGGAACAAATCATCCTGAAACAGGCACCACACATGGATTATTTCAACTGAGACATTTGCAAAAGCAAAAATATGCTCATGAGTGAAGAAGAGAGGTTAGAATGAATGTTGTTAACCTGAGCTGCAAGTGATGATACCAGTATCAAAAACTGCACTTCTGCTGCACCCTCAGGGGGGTTGGTTTTGACTCTGTTTTCTAAATGATCATGACCATGTGCTCACCTTTGGTCTTTTAATTGACTGTTTCACATCTGTAGTCTTCAAATAGACAGTCCCACAGCCTGTTGTGCTATACATACAGGGCCCTCTTCACCTTTCACATAAGTTCCAGACCACTGCTTTGTGACTACATTAAAGAAACAGAACTTCAATCAATGTCCTGAGAATTGTGGAACTCTAGAGGATGATGTTTTTGTACAACTGGTCTTTTTTTTCGAGAGACATTTCTATTGTTACAGCAATTTTATGTATTCTGTGTGCCTATTTAAGAAAAAAAAAATAAAAAAAATCACGCTCTGTTCCCAAAATGCTGTGTTTATTTAGCAAAACTGTTGTGTGTCCAGTGAGTGATATGAATGAAAAAAAGATCTACTAGTGATGAAAATATTTAAGGATTTGATTTGCAACTATTTATGTGTATTTAATTTTGAAATTAGGAACAAGTTTGTATTCTGAATACAAGTAATGCCCCTTGCTGATTTTTGGCAACTCACATGCTTGTCTTCCCTGCTTAATGCAGCCCTAAATTGGTCTGAGAACAGAAGGTTAAAAAAAAAGGTTCAATGAATATCAAGCATTTTTCCTTTTTCATCCCTCATTTGTCAACCTTTTTATTGTGAAAATGATGAAAACTCAAATTTGCTTGTTTTTCTCATTGCTTTTCGCTTAATCAGATCATTTTGTAAAGAAAATAAATAACTAAATAGCTAAGTGAAAAAAACCTGTAGTCTTCAGCTGCTTTTGGTGCATGGAAATTTAGTCTAACTTTGCTTGATTATGTACCAGTGAATTGCAGTTTTACTGTGGTGTCTTCTGCTTTACCCAAGGAGGAAAAACAATTCAGAACAAAATATGGATACTTGATTCAAGTGTGTATCAGGTGGCTGCCCTATATATTTTACAGGCCTGTATTACAAATTAAATGGATGGTGGTGTAAGGCTCCTATGTTTCCTTAGAGAACCATAAGGAGAAAACTTGCAGACCCACATGAAATAGCTGCAAATTTAGTGGTGGCTACTTGATGTATTATACCTATTACATTTATAGTAAAAGTTGTATTTCTTGATTGTTTTTAGAAATTGCCCCTTGGCTACACGTGTTCAAAGCAGAAGATGCTGTGGACTTCTCACAGTTAACATTTGACCCAGGACAGAAAGAGCTTATTGCTGGAGCAAGGTGAGAAATCTATTTTTTTTTTTTTTTGGTGTTGCACCAAACTGGATTTTGTTCTTTGTTGATAAGCAATATTTAGCCAAATTCCAGCATCAGTGTGCTCTTGTGTGACTCCCCTGCCTTCTAGCCCCACTAAACTGAATGTTATGTATGTTCATTTCTCTTATCCCAGGCCAGAGTTAAAAGATGGACTGCCTGCCTGGTATCAAGGTTCATAATAGCTTACACTATTCTAATTTTTAAGAGGACTGTCCTGGAGTGCACAATCTTAGGGTGCATACAGTAGAACAAGCAGGTGCCGTATGACAGTGTGACAAAAGTTGCCATTACATGAAGCGTAGGATGATCCCAAATTTGGCTACACAATATGGCTCTTTGTGTTGGGATGTTTCTAATAATTATTCACTGCAACGCCAGGAGCTATCTGTTAAAGACTGCAGAATTAGTGGTAAAGTTGGTGATAGTCACTGTTTGCACAGTAGGAGAGCACTCTGCAAGCTGTGATCAACAGTGACACTGTCTTAGATGTCAACATTGAAGCAGTGACAGTCCTTGAGGACTATTTTTTTTCTTTTAGCATATGAGGTTTAGTAAAACATTATGGCTGGCCAAAAAAAATTTAACCATCTAAACTTGTTATTCGCACCTACCTTCTGAATATATTTTACTTTTGAATTAGCAAAGTTCTAGTCACTTCACTTATCTGTTAGGTTTAGCATTGGAATATATTTGTGTTTCCCAGTTTGCTTCTTAGCTGAAAATGAGATTCAAAATGCAGAGTCATAAAATGCACTGCAAGAAAACTTTTTTCCGTGGGCCAGTGGAAGTTGCTTATCTACAGAGGAAACCTTTCTGAGTGTGGAAATGAGGGGGGGGGTGTATATATATTTATATATCTTTGGCCCACATGAAGTGGGATATTGTGTGCCCTGATGCTGATTTTTCAACTCTGTAAACTTCCAAATGAAATGAGGTGTGAGGTTATCAACTGGTGCTTCTCTGTAAGGACCATCACTGTAAGTTGTCTGAGCCACTCATCAGACCCATGGAAATGTGTGTTGGATCAGTGCACTCTGTACAGGTATCCCAGTAGCTGTTAAAAAAAAAAAAGAACATTTTTCCCTCCTTCCTGTCTTTTTTTATTCTCCATATTGTTATTCTGGGGTCCAAATTAGAGCAAAAAATAAGCTCATATAAACTGTTGCTTTTGATGAAGCCTTTGGAATCACTATGGGATAAGCTTTGGATGATTTTGTTGAATAAGCAGTGACTACAAAAAAAAGTTAGCTGTTAATATTGCTTTTTGCAAAAGATCCCATACATCAAAAGATTTCTTTTTCCTATAAGTTAATGCTGCTTCAGAGCTTTATATGTCTTGTTCTGATTAAAATTGAAAAATTAAAAATAGTCAGGGCTATTAAAATTACAACAGAAATTTTGTTTTACACACTTCATTACAGTTGGCTGATATTTGTTCATTTTTCTTTTCCTTATTCTGCATTTCCATTCTAAATTTTAACCTTTCCAGTGTTGTTGTGTTTGGCCATGGAGATCTTACTTTAGAATAACTAAACTTGCCAGCAGATTTCTCTAATTGTATATATTATTGATATCAGTACGTCCTTTTCACTACACAGCTTTCTGTTCTTTAGGCACTGTGCCACATGATTCATTGTACATCAAGGGGTCCTAGGTTCAGAGACTAGCAACCAATTTTCAGGGTGCTGTGGTCCTGATTATGCACCTTCTGCATGTAGTCCCTGCTGCACGTAGAACAAATCCGTTCACTGTGAATATGGTGTCAAGTTTTCTCCTTATTTGCAGGAATATTTTTTGGCCACACTGATGCTATTTTTTTTCCTTAATGTACTGGTTTTAGTTACCTTTCACCCAGGGCCATCTGAGCAGAGCATTAAAATTACCATACCTGTGCTGTGGCCTGCGGACAAAATTTTAGTACAAGTTTCTTGAATGTCTGCCTCACTGGATTCAGATATTCAAAGAGCCGTTTGAATAATTTGTTTTCTATCCTAAGCAACAATTGTGCTCTCATAAAGACAGTGAAGAGAATGCGCTGTTAATTCGTTCTTCCTGATGAAGTATCATTTGATATATAGTTATTTCTCTTAGAATATTTCTATTTTTTTATTATTGTCTTCTTGTACTAACACTTCAGTACCGAAAAACTAACAACCATGTGTTATTCATGATTTCAGTAAGATCTGAACAGTGAAAAGTTTCTGTTCAGATGTGAAAATTATCATCTGTAGCCTTCCAGCATGGATTTCTCTTTGCTATCCAGTCACTGGTAGAGACACAAAATGGGAAATGGGGCACGTGACAAAGGTACAAATGAACTTATGTTGCTGTAATTACTCTTACATGACTCTACTTATAAGCTGCTGGGAGCTTCCCCCATGTTCGGAAGAGCCAATGCCAGCTGGCTCCAAGAGAAATATGCTGCTGGTCAAGGCTGAGCCCGTCAGCAATGGCGATGCCTCTGTGATAACATATTTAAGTAGGTAGAAAAGTTATTGAGCACAAATAGTTATGTGCACTACAGAGGAGAGGAGTGAAAAATGGAGAGAAACAGCCTTGCAGACACCAAGGTCAATGGAGAAGAAAGGGGAGGAGATGCTCCAGGTGCTGTAGCTCAAATTCCCCTGCAGGCTGGGGTGCAGACCATGGTGAAGCACCTGTGCCCCTGCAGCCTGTGGAGATCCATGGGCATGCAGAGATCCATCTGCAGCCCATGGGGGAGGACCCACACTGGAGCAGGGGGATGCCCAAAGGAGGCTGCAACCCTGTGGGAAGCTCACCCTGGAGTGGGCTCCTGGCAAGACCTGTGGGCTCCTCTCACCTGTGGCTCTGTGGAGAGAGGAGCCCACGCTGGAGCAAGTTTACTGGCAGGACTTGAGAACCTGTGGGAGAACCAGCAGTCTGTTCCTGTGGGACTGCAGCCTGTGGAAGGGATCCATTCTAGAGCAGTCCGAGAAGAACTGCAGACTCTGGGAAGGATCCATATTGGAGAAGTTCCTGGAGGAATGTCTTCCATGGGAGGGGACCTCATGCTGGAGAAGGGGAAGGACTCCTCTTCCTGAGATGGAATAATGGCTGAAACAACATGTGATGAACTGACCATAACCCCCATTCCCTGTCTCCCTGTGCCGCTGACGGGCAGGAGGTAAAGAGTCCGGAATAAAGTTAAGCCTGGGAAGGAGAGAGGAATGGGGGGAAGGTGTTTTTAAGATTTCTTTTACTTCTGTTACCCTACTCTGATCTTGACTGGTAATAAATTTAGTTAGTTTCTTTAAGTTGTTTCTCTTTTGCCCGTGAAGGTAATTGTTGAGTGATCTATCCCTGTCTATATCTCAACTTATGGACCTTTTGTTTTATTTTCTTTTCCTGCCCAGTTGAGGAGGGGAGGGATAGAGCAGTTTTGGTGAGTACCTGGTTTTCAACCAGGGTCAGCCCACCTCATCCTTGCACCTACAGGATTCTGCTTTAGTAAGTTGGTGGTACTTTTAACTAGGGTAATGATTTTCACAGCCAGGGGCTGTGTTCTGGCTCAGCTTCTGTTCATAATTGATTTTTTCCACCTTAATGGAGTTTAATGAAGTCTTCTCAATTTCCTCTGTCTTAGAAACCAAACCAAATACTATTGTGAAAGTTTGACACTACTGGAAATTTTTTAATCCCTTTTCCATTATTGATATTCACTGCAGGTGACTCTTTTTCATTTTTAAGTCCTACAGCCTCTAAAGATATTTATGGTTTGTCCTACTGAGAATGGTAGCAAAGATCCCACCTGGGATCCAGACTGCATTCCTGTTGGGAGTTGCCAATGTCATGCAGCTGCCTGGAAAGACAGATATGATCCTAAGATGCTGCAAAAGGTGTCTCCTGGAGTGATAGAGAAATTCTGATCTCTTTGCACAAGGTTCTTGGGACACCTTAAATTTTGGTAGTGTGTATTATTCTGTTTATATATGCTTGAGCAAGGTTAACTGAAATTAGTTAGAAATGTAAGGAAGGACTGCTAAAAGGCGGATGAGGATGAGGTTGGAGTTGTAGTGCAGGATAACAAAGGCTGAGCGTGTGCACAGTGCCTGGCCATAAATCCATCAGCAGGTATATCTAGGGAAGGATGTAGCACTGTAAATGGAACAGTAGTTTTGACAGAAAACCAAATAGTGTAAGTTGGCCATAGGTAATTTAGTCAAGAAACAATGAATTCTGTCACATTTTGCTGAGGTAAACAAAACAAGAACAGAAATAATTTTGATATCGAGATCTCTAAAAATATGCAAGGGACTTTATTCCATAGTATTTGCCATAGCAGGCAATAACTGGGAAGGTAATTACTCGTCCTACATTGCTAAGATTAGTCTTGCTTGTCCAGTTTGGGAAATAAAGGTGGTCTTCTGATGTCTGTGGGCATTCTGTTGCTGTGCAGAAATAGATTGTTTACAATTGTGTCTGTCCCCCTTATCCCAGTCCCCAGCTTCCACAGGTTGTCTTCCACTCCTTGTGAGGGGGTTATCACTGATCAATAATTTTTTTTTTTGTTCTGCAAAACATCCAGTTTTCTTATAGGTATTGAGTGGATTAAGCTGGAGTCTTGTAGCCTTGTTTCAGTTTCCTTACATCATCAGCAGCAATCTGTGAATGGTACCACTCCACCCTTAGTATGTACCTTCACATTAATCATGCAATCCATGCTCCCATGAAACTGTATCTTTAAAATTTGCCCCAGGCATTGTTCTTAATATTGTATGTGACCTGGCAGATAAAAATAAATGAGTTCCATTGCAATCTGAAACCTTCTTGGGAATTCATTTGTTTTCTTAGAAAAAGCCAACCCATATGGCAGGGCAGAATTTACTTTTATAATTAAGTGGCATCAGAAGGATTACTCTCAGGGCATTAGCTCCTCAGTAAGCTCAAGGAAATGAGAGACTGCTTGTTTATCTTATTCTGATAAATTCTAATAAAATATTTGAATATTTTATTTCTCTGTGTGTTACTTGGTGGACTGATTTAGCAGGTAATAAAATATTACAGTGATTTCTGTATTTTGAAATACCAGTAAGCATAAAGATACATGCATTTCTCCAAGAACGACCTTGCCTTCTTTGCTGTGTGAAAGTGCTTTGCCATATGTTTCTTTGGAAAGGTCAGTTGAAGGGGGAGAAGACCAGATTAGGGGAAGGATACAACAGTCTGTGACTTGCCCAGGCAAATTGTGCATTGCCTTTTTTCCTCCTCATTTCCTGATGATGTACTTAACACGTAGCAGCTCTTATAAATCAAAACGTAGCAGTTTTTATAAATCAAAAATTGCTAAAAGTGGTCCAGCCATTTTGGCAAAACAGGAGTCGACTAGAAGCATGTCTCAAACCCAGTACCTTAGGGCAAATTTTTTTTTTATTTTTTTGTGACTTTTAATTTTATTTTTTTTCTTAGTGGTTTTATTCAAACCATGCAAGAAGAATTATGTCTATTTTTTAAAGATGAAATTAAGTTATCCTCTTTTCCCAAGCCTCCTGTGCTTGAAATTTTGAATTGGCTGCAGCCTGGATTGAGTTCATTCCTAAGATGTGGAATTTTTTTTTTTTTTTTAATTCAAGTTGGGCTAGCTCAGCTATACTTTTAAATTATATAGTTACTATCAGACACAGGGCTCGAAGCTATTCAACTTTCTTTTTAATTGGCTAATATATATATTTAGACTTTTTTTTTTTTTTACATAGAACTTTCTAATAGTGGTGGCTTTCTCCTATATGTTCTCCTGCAAGTTAATTAAACCTGCTTTTTAGGATTGTAACTTGCTTTGAGGTGGCTTATTGCCTCAATCACTCCTTATCTCACTGATGAAGGACTGTAACAGTATGCCTTCTCACTTAATTAGATGTGTGTTTGGGAACGTTAATTTGAATCATTACCACTACTTCCCATAATAACAGAAAGGCAAATTAAAGGATTCATTAACAGTGGCTTAAGGATCTCTAATAAAGGAATAAATAACTATACAGGTTTGCTTCTTGCTGTTGTCTGCTCCCAGCAGGAGAATCTGAGAGCTTCTTGTTAATGAGATGCTCTGAGGTCTACATGTACAGGGAAAATATACAGGCACAGGGAGTTGATGCTGTATTCTTTGAATGTCCATCTGGGTTTCACTGCTCATTTAACACTCAGTTCAGGGTAATCACTGTCTGTCCTTCCACTGATTGAACTGGGCTAATCTAATCTAATGTATGGTTTAACGCTAAATCTATGAGAAATTACCATCTTACTGCTGCAGAAAGAGGTAGGTTTTTTTCCCCCCCACTGCCTCTTTCCTACCTTGCTAACAGGTTCCTGAGTGTTTTTGATAGCTTCATACCTCTCTTGCTCATGCCTGGTTCCACTCTGCAGTTTTCTCCTTCTTTGTACCAGTACTGGTAATAGTCTGTTTGCAGAGTGACACAAGTCAGTTCACTAACTCCACAAAAGTCGCTCCTTTTCTTGTGCTGATTTAATGTCTTGGCATTTTAATTAGAGTAGCTGACATGGTGCATCATCACAGATGCCCTGGAGTTGACTCAGGGTAAGAAAAGAAGAGAAACTATAGGGATAAATGGAACTTCTTTGGCAGAGAACGCTGCTATTTCAGTGTAAGCCATCTTTAGAAACTATATCAGCAGATTGGTGTTCTAAAGGTATCTGTATTTAAAGAAGTCCTGACTTAATGTATACACACTGCCTCTGAAGCTTCGGTGCCTTGGATGAGTTGCTTACAGCACCCTTGTGCATTAACTGGAGAGGCTGCACTGCCTTTGTGGGAGGGCTGCTTGGATGCCAAGTTTAGGTGTAGGTCTCAGTCCTCATTCCAAGTGTACAACCAGAAAATTTAACAGCTCAGGGATGCATGCTCTGCACCTGACTGTCACATCTTTGATGGGAGCAAGGCTGTGTTTTATGTAGGGAATTGTTGACTTCATGTTACATCGATAGGAATCCTGCTTCTGAATTTTCTATGTACAGCGAGCTTTCACTGAGGGAAAGGGCTCTCTTGGAAACAAACTGCTCTACCTAAAGACTACCAGGGAATGATTGCTGGAGGGAAATTCGAGGCTAGCCTTGATAATTTGGGCCGTCCAGCTTAGATTCTCCTTTCTTTTAGTACCTTTAGCATTAATGTGAATCACATAGTTTTTGAACATTTTGTTATTGCAGTTTATTTTCTTAATAAAAAAAATGAAATTAGAAAATGTCCAAACCTTGGATACTTTAGATTCTTTACCTTCTCCCCCTGACCTTTCTCCCACCCTCTCCTCCAACAACTCAAGCAAACTTTATGTGCCCAAGTTGATTACCATAGTAGAAGACCACAAAAAGTTTGAACTGTCTAAAATTTCTGGTTTTAAGCCCATTTCCATTATCAATGGTTTTTTGGAGGAGATGTAACAGCTACATTTAAATTTAATTTCAAACTAATCTTGAAAAGAAACAGAAGATTAATATATTGAACAATGAAATGGTAACAAGAGCTCAGAGAATTTGAATGGCGCTTAATTTGAGTGAATATTGTACAGTATATGTAATACCTGCCAAAATATAAAAACTGGGGGCATGTACTTTGACATATATGTTGCAGCAATTAAAAAAAATATTAACGATTTGGTTAGCCACAGTTATGAAACACAGGATTAACATTTTGGTTGAGCTGGTATTTCAGGATAAAGTTGTATCCAACAACAGCTTACTAAATAAATAGCTGAATAACCTCACAAACTCATCTGGGCTAAAGCATAATACTCAGAAACATCCTTGACCTGCATGCATCAGAGGCAGACAGGTGTCAAATATTGCAAGGCCATTGGCAGCTGGGGAACTTGAGTGCTGTGTGCAAGAAGCCAAGGCCAGCAGGGGAAAATATAATGGAAGTTTGAGATGACATGGCATGACTTCGGGAGCAGGGTGACCTCCGGAGCTGCAGGGGCCCCTGGTACCTATCTGCTTTTTCTGGAGAAGCCCATGGCAAGAAATATGTAGAAGTGTGCCTGGATGTTGAACATGTGTGCAGGAGTGCTGTGCTCTATGATCTCCAGCATTGCTGAGGCTGTATGAGGAGCCACAGGGAAGTGAAGTAAGATTTACTAAACCAGAGGAGAAAGCATCAGAGAAGGAAATCAGATTTTACAGGACCCTTGAGTGGATTAATTTAATTTTTAGTGGCATTCTTTCCTAATTGACTCCCATAGTATTTTTCTTATTCTGTTTGACAAGCTCATCGTCTCACTGGTCATCTTATGATTATGTGAGTCATCCCTTTGCCATTTTGAATGTTAATACAACATGGTTAGTCTTCATTCCTCGAGAAAACCTGTAATTTTTGGAATTATTAATAAAGAGCAATAAGAACAACAAAAATCACTTCTCCGTAAGTTTTAGGATGGATCAACATGTCCTACTAGTCTGAAAATATTTATCTCCATGCTTATGCTGTTTTCATATCTTTAGTATTTATCAGTAAGCCTCTCATTTCACTATTCTCATTTGCTGAGGCTTCCATTGCACACAAAATGAAGATAATTTATTACTTCCGGCCGTTCTGCTTTTTGTTATTGTAATTTGACCATTTTCATAAATGGTTCAACTAGAACACTTGGATTAGGTTTCTTTTATCTCCAATCTATTATCCTTGAGTTTTTGAGATTTTTTTTCCTATAGATTCATGATTTAACCAAATAAATTTTCGACATAATAGTTTTATTTATACTGATTGTCTCCTTTTGTCCTACTCTTAACTTTTTAAAAAAATTTTCCTTCCACTTGCTGACTTTACTATATTGCAAAACTAGAATTGGCTTTCACCCAGAATTTTACCATCTTAATTGTGTAATTGTGAAATTTTGCTTAATAGTTGACTCTTGCAGAGTTTGTACTTAACATTTGGAGTCTTACTATTTTTTCTCCCAGTGACTTGAATAACATTTTCTTCTTTCATGTGAATTAGTTGTTTGAAAGAAGTGAACAGGAAGTAATCTTTTTCTAGTTTATATCCAGGAGATTTGGCAGTGTGTCTGGTCATACCTTGAGTGTCTGAATTTGCTGCAACCCCTATTTATTGACTTAGGGTTTCAGTTGCAGATGCATGTAGGGGCTTAGGATGGGTTGTGGATATTTTTTGCTGTTTATGGTATATATTTTGCCGTTTTTTTAAAAAAAGGCTTAATCCTGAATCCATGTTTTCCTGAACTGTGTGTGCTATCTTAATGTTCTTCTAATTCTTGTCTGTGTCTAATGCAAGAGTGTTTATTGTTGTTCTATTCAGCTTTTATAGCTTGCAGTTTCACAAAGAAAAGGGTGAAATGCTGGATTTAACGACCATAACTAACAAGATATACTTTTGAATCATTATGCATTTTCAATTGTTTTTTGACTTGGACTTGTTCAGGGACATACAGAAGATTGTTTTATACTTTTAGCTGTAGTCATACTGCATGTATTTAGTGCAATAGATAGAAATGTATTATTGTGGAAGAGGTGACTGTAGCATGCTTTTTTTGTGTGCTTTCATTCAGTTCCCACTGACACCAGTGGAAGTCTTTACCCTTGGGTTTGAGCAGGCTCTTGACTAACGGGTTTTAATTATAACAGCTGAGCTAGAAGAGTTGTTCAGTGCTGTGAATGTAAAGCAAATGCTTACTGCCTGCTGGATCTGTGAAGGAGTAAAGGATGCTGCTTTATCTCAGTGCTAGTTGTGTTTTCTTCTCATTAAGTGTCCTTCTGTTTGCAGATTTATGTAACATATTTGCTTTCCTCATTCATTAAGCACCAAATGGAAACAAATTTGCCAATTACCGCCAGTGTCAAATCAGTTTAGTTCCAGCCTGCAAAGTTGTATTTGTCTTGCTTATTGCCCAGATTTGGAAAAGAGGCAAGGCTGTGTGCTAAGAGGTCGTATCTGTGCTTCAGAAATGTAATTTCATTTTTATTTCTCATCCTTTGTTGCCTTCAAAGCATAAATGCACTGAAAAAAAGCTGAACGGAGGTTGAAAAATGGCAGTCCAGGGCATAATCTCAATAACACGTTGGAAAACTGTTGTCACCTGTCTTGTGAGGAGCATTATGGCTCTGCACATGTCATGAAAATTGTCACTGACTTTTTCTTTGGACTGCCAGATTTATTAATACTACATTTCCTATGTGGTTTTTTACTGTCATGCTTTTTTCTGTTTCTTTTAGATTTTTTTCTCATATATATGCTTTCTGAACGAGTTCTCACATGCTAGTGATGCATGCTGTAGAATGTTAAACTGTTGAATTTGTAAAGCTAAATGCAGTTCTGCATGTTTTACTGAAGTGGGCACATTTAGGTAGGAATAGCTCTGATTGCTCTATGAGTGCCAGTTTGCCACTTAGCCCAGCATTATTTATGCAGTCACAGTCAATCTGTGCTGTCCATTTGCCCAGTTTATGTTGCTAAGGTGTTTTTACTGTCTCTTGCACATTGCTTTTCTTATTCAATTTTCTTTCTGCTGGCTTTATAAAGCTAAAAATATTTTAATTGGTTATTGGCAGCCACAGGAAATTGAAAAATGTACACTAATTAGCTCTGCCTCTTGATCATTCACATGAATATAGACATTTTAGTCTCCCTAACATTTACAGGGTCAATTTTTCTAATTTCACACTGAATATATTAATGTGTAGAAGTGTTTTGCTCTACTGAATAGGATAAAAATCTCATTTTCTAGGAAGAAAAAGAAGAAAAACATTGAGTGTCTGTTTTTCTCCAGGCTGGCTCTGTGTTTGTGCGTTTATTAATTTAGAATCTTTACAGTTTGGGACAACAGCTTATTTCTAATCGGCTGAAATGATGTCCGAATTGAAGACAGTAAAAAGACATTAATAATTTGATAATCTGTCCTAAAAAGGCCTCGTTAGGCGTAAATTTTCAGCAGATATCTGAAGATGAAGTACACATAGCGATTGAAATGACACTGTATTGAGTACTGACCCAAAAACTAAATGTGTGAGACTAGACTGTCTGCTCACATATTCTTCAGCAGAGACTGCATTTATTTGTGGAGTGAGATGGGGCATTTATGTGGCATTCCTGTGAGTCTCATACCACTGAGTTAAGAAAGCAGTTTATACCTGCTGAGGATGCAGTTCAGTTTCTCTGGAAGAAAAAAAGTTGTTCTGCAACAGCAGTGAAGTAGGTTTCTTTGATACTGGAGTAAAAGAAGTACAGTGATGGGTGATGGAAGTTTAAATGCACTGAGATGAGGAGCAGACTGAGGATTTATGCTCCTTGCTCAATACTTCTGGGCAAGACATTCTGCAGAAGTGAAGGTATTTTTTAACAAAGAGGGTTTAAAAGTGTTAGAAAGACTATAATGTGTTGCTTCCTGGTGTTTTGATGGAAGTCTTTCAAGTCCACTTGCATGTAACTTGTTGGTGAAGCTTTGTGTACACATTGTTGTGCAATGTATTGTTTTCTTTGTTTATCCACTTCAGGTCTCTTCACGACTCAAACCCAAGTATTTTAGTTATTTCTTTATGCTGATTTATCTATCTAATAATAAATATTCTGTCTGTATTTTACTTTCACATGAATTCTTGCCCTTAATAATCCACCTCCTGCATTTTGAGTAATTCTCTTTAGCTATACTCCTAGGAAAGACTAGTGACATGGTTCCTGTACAGCCACAGTTCAAGTAGACCATATATGTACCCGAGTCAATAAATAAATACACGTAGCTGTTTCCCAGAGTCCATAAATAAAGATACCCATGATAGTGGTTGTGTTTCTGAGTTAGACACAATTTGGTTTTGTTCTTCTCCCCTTCCATGCTGTCTCATTTAGAAAAATTATTAGGAATGCAAACTGTAGGTCCTGAGCATCTGTGCCCATTAACAGTACCTCATACCTCTTTGGAAAGAATTAAAATTATTATCTCAAAAAATGTGGCCTAATTTTAATTTTGATTATTCCTCTGTCAGTTGCATGAGTGTAATATTGCGGATAATTTTTGAAAATTGCAAATATTTAAAGCTAAAGTTTAACTTTACTCATCTCTTTGTCATCTGGGTTTTTTTTGTTACTTTAAGTGAATTTTTAAAAATCTTATAAATTGATGTCACAAATTTGTTATGAATAAATTAAGATTGAAGTAATTTATATTATTATTTTAAAAATCCTTTTTTTAATCTCTAAAACATAATCACTCTAGAAACATTGGAAAATCAGAATTGCTTTAAATAAGGTAAAAATTAGGCAAAAAAGTACTGAAGAGTATTATTTCTGTGAAGAAAAGTAAAAAAAAAAATTTAAGTAAAAAAAAATTTGCAGTAAAAAAGAAAGACAAATAACGAAAAGAAGAAAAAGAGGTGTGATAAGAACTAAGAATGAAAGAAAACAGTGGTGCAGGAGGAATATGCCTTGCTTGTGGTTTGCCTGGACTACTCCCAAGTTCTGTAGGTGTGGTGATGCTGCTGTAGAGAAAAAGAGGAGTGAGAAGTATTTTTGCAATAAATGCAAAGGCTTGTGAAAACTGCTTGGTTGGTTTGTGTGTAGCTCCTACTGTCTGTGGGAAAAAATTCTCAGGCATTGCAGAAATTAGACCACGTGTGGCAAGACTTTGCTCAAAATGGTGAAAACTCCGTGGCTTGCACAGATTCACCATCATACTGGGATCCTTTGCTTCAAACTTTACATATATGTGACTGAACTAATTGCATGAGGTTCCCCTCTTTGTGGGGAGAAATGGAGAGCTTTAATCTGCCTGTCCACGTATTCTGATAGGGACATCCAACACTGGTGACATGCATCTGCCAAAGCACTGAGTATTTCTTCCCACTGATTCTAAAGGAAGACTGGAACAATGAATCCGATGTACATGCATGCCCTATAAATATCTACTTTGTTCATGTTGAGCCAGTCCTTCAGACTGAAAATCTGTTTCAGAAATTAGCTCAGTCCTTAGCCCAAAGGGCCATGTGTTAAGGCAGCCTCTGAAAGAATTTGAAGTCCTGAATCCCCATCACTTCTAATTTTTTTTCTGCCTTTATCATCATAAATTATGTTTTTATTTAAACAGTAGTAACATTTGGGTTTTTTGCTGAAATATTAGTAACAATTCATTTTTATCTGCTATTTTTTTAACTTCAGAAACTACCTCTTCAGATTGAAGCTTGACGATCTCTCTCTAATACAGGTATGTTTTGTTTCTGTTTCCTTAGTTCTTCTCCAAGATGTAGGTAACCAGATGTTTTAAAGCAGATAATAAAGATATTCATAAGCTTCATAGCTACACATAAATATGCATCTGTTTTTCTCCTTTTTCTGGCCCCTTATTACATAAGTCATATTATCCCTTTTAATTCCAGATTAGCCTTTGTCCCAGGCCATACAGATCTGATGTTGCCTTAGTCTGCTGGTATTTTTTTAGAGTGGGTTTTCATAGTCTTCATTAATACAATTTAAAAGTAACTACCTTTAGATTCAGTACTGTGCCTATTAATTCATGAAGCAATACTATACCGCTGAATACAGAAAAGTAAAATGCATCCAGGTAAGGCTGTACTTGTGATTTTTAAAACAACTTGTGTATGCTTTAATTAGGCTTGTTGACTATTATTTGCCTTCCTAGACTACTAGAAACAAGATCTGACGTTAGCTTATATTTAATCAAAATTGCAATATTAATAAATATTCAATTTTGTTGCTGGTGTTTATGGCTGTGACACACCAAGCACTTTTAATATACAGAATTCGGGCTGTCTACTTTAATCATTTGTGCCATATTCAATATCCTGGGAAATAATTTAAGTCCTAAAGGTTCTTGTTGAGAGGCTGCACTCAGAGGTCTCTGATTGGTGCCATTGTAGTTTATCCTACTAATCCATAGATAGAAGTTCATGACTTTCCTCTATTAGGACCTGTATCAGTAGGCCGAATCCACTAATGAGGGACAAATCTGTAGATTACAGAGGTTTGTAATCATGCTGACTGATTCAACCAGACCCCTTCTCAACCCAGTCAGCAAAAAACCACAAACTGAGCACAGAAGTCATACTGTTGATGTTACAGTAGGTTACTGGGTTTCAGTCTTATGCATGTTAAGGAGCCTTAAAACAGTCTTCTCAAGTTGACTTTTAGTAAAGTTTCTTATTCCGTCTTCAGTGTTGTAGCACCACTGGTTTGTCTCTGTATCTTCTAATATCCTTCTAAAATATTTAGAGAATTTGTGTTTCTAAATCAGAAGTGTTGGTTTTTTTTTCTTTCACCAGCATATCTTTACTATCCCTACACCTAGTATTCAGGTTTTTTCCCTCATTTTCAAGCCTACCATTATGACTCCTTCATATTTGTCCTTCACAGATCTTCTCTTCCTCTTCTTTGCCTCTACTTCCCTTACAGCTCTGTTAGAGTGGCCCAGGACAGCCATTATCCAAAAGATGTGTTTCCTTGGATGTGCCAGTTTTGGCAGCTCCAAATCAGCTGTGAGGCGACTGAAGCCTTTGTCTTAATTTGTAGGGTGAATTGGTTAGGATTCCTGAACTAACTAAACAACACATTCAGGTCTCGTCTTGTAGTATGGTATTATGGGTGAAAGAGACAAGAACAAAAGTGGGAAGCAAAGCAGAAGCTGTATGAAATCCTTGCAAAAGATGGAATTTCAGTGGAGAAATAAAGGTTGCTGTGGTTTAACTCGTTGATACTGTTTGTGCTAGTTAGCACTTATTTGCCAAGGGTCTGAGCACTTTGACATTTCATGTATGGACAGGAGAAATTTTTTTAGCATTTCTTTTTCTTCACACAGTTTTTGTCATAGTAATAATGTGAAAAATCTCATTTAATTCTTCCACTTATGTTGCTTGCTTTAATTTTTTTTTTTTATGAGCCAGGTTTTGTAAAAACATGCAGATATTTCACAAGCTAATAAACCATGTTTTCACATCTGGAAGAAAAGGCAGGCAGTGAAGTGCTAGCTGTGAGAAGCTTTCAGCATAGCTCAATATCAAGACAAAAAGGCTAGAAACAAGACAATCTATATACCTTGTTGTTTATTTGTCTTAGAAAATTGTTCAAGCTCTAGTTTTGCTATTGTGTGTGGGAAGCAGGAGAAAAATTACTGACTTCTTCTTTTTTCACAGCAAATACTTCCAGCATGGAAGCAAATTGGAGCAATTTGCATCCTCCTTTTCTACAGTTTTCAATTAGACTTTCATAACTGTTTATTTTCTTAGCATTGGCACTTTGTGTTTGTTTTTTTGGTTTTTTTTTTTGGTAACTGATTCATCAATTTAATCTTTATTACTGTACTTTTCTTTCTGGAAAATAACGGGAATGCCTCAAACTAATTTTTGACCATTGACGCACTTCAGTTCTTTTCATCTGAGCTCATTTCCTCCTCTGTCACGCTTAAGTGTCTGTTGGAATATGTTAGTTTGTGCACACACTGCCACTGGGAAGACAATAGGCTTCGTGATACATGTCATAAACTGCAACAGTAATAATCCCATATTTATAGCAAAAGCGTATTTGAAAATACTTTGTTTACAAATTTCTGTGTGTTTTTGGAAATATAGGCATTTTATAAATAAAGTTTTTTTGGAGTATTATCAGACATTGCAAGATTACCAGATATTGTTTCGTAATAGGAAAGCTTTTTAAAAAGGAATAAATTAAAATAATGTTTGCAAACTTGTTTGCAAACTTTTCCAAAAATTTCTTTGGGCCAAAATATGTGTGTGTCCTGTCTTTTACAAGTGTGTGCCTGGAAAATAGTTTGGAAACACAAGAAAATCTTCCTTGCAAGAAAAAAAACCCAAACCAAACCAAAACCAGACATCCATTTGAAATGCAAGTTATCACAAAAGAAATGCAGAACATGTATTGAAAGGGTACTGTTTCCACCAGTTTAGTGGAAGTTAATCCCTTGTTAAAGTGGGGTTAGAGTGCTTCCAGAGTGCATCAGACAGGATGTGCGTTTAAACATGAGCTGGGGCTGTGCACTGAGACATCGTCGCCCATTGTGGGTACATCAAAGTTGTCATCCCACATGTCATGGTTCTGTGCTCTGTACTTTATAGGAACAGCATGTTGTTTGAATAAGCAAGTTTCATATGATAATATCTTTAGCAAACCAGCATTTGATGTGTCTCAGCAATTTTCTTTGTGTAGCAGAATAAAGAAGAATACAGCAAGTGAAAGCCTTTTAAGCTCTTGACGGAGAAGCCTGAGAGTCAAATTGTTCAAAGCTGGCTGTTGGAACAATGCATGCATAATGATTATGGATTAGGGAAGAAGCACTCATTGGGCTGTGGTTGTGGAAGGGCAAATATTTTATCACTCTCTCTGCAGCAATAGTAGGCTCACAGACAGAGAAAGCCTGACTCTGCATGGATATTTTGTGAGCTTTGCTTTGTTGTTGCTCACCTCAAGTAACAGTAGAATGATCAGTAAAAGCATCGGCCAAGATGAAAGCTAGATTTCCTGAAAACTGTTGTATTTCTTAAAATATAAAAGCAGAAATCTAAATGGTAGCTTTTAAATGAATACATTTATTTTCAAAAATGTACCTTAAAAACCATGACATCTAGCAAAGGTCAACATTAATAGTGGGGCTTTGACGTTATGTGGTGGTTGGCTGTCACAGGTGTCTGTTCTCACCTTACCTTTTTTCCAAATTTTCTGAAAAGAGAGCTTCTAAATTCAAACATTTATTTGCGTCTACCTACAGGACAGTTTTGCTGATGTGTCTGTAAAGAGTGAAAAACTAATACATGCTGGCTCATAAAAGTCTTTATGCCACAGTTGAAATAAACAATGTGCCTGCATAATCTTTTCACAAACCTTGTAGGAAGTGTGCATGTTTTCTTCTTCCATTAGGTAAACTTCTTTATAAACTCAGGTTGTTAAGGCATTTACAGGGCACATGCCTGAGTTTGCCTTTATCATATTAATGTTCCGTCTGTGAAGTCTGTTCGCAATTTGAGGTGCCCAGAAGGTTGAATATGAGCCTATTCCACTTGTTTTTGTATTTACATGGTTTTCCACAGGTGCTATTCTCATCCAGAACCTGCACATCTTTCAGTTAGAGCAACACATACCTCAAAGTCCATTTTTAAAGGCAATTTTAGCCCATTTTTACTGCAAGATTCAAATTAAATTCTTTATGCAGGCTAAGAAGATCATAGGTTCATTTTTATGTGTGTTATTCAACTTTAAATTCTGGAATCTTGATGATTTTGGTTTATAGGTACGCTTGTATATGCTTGTGTTTATATATGCACGCCTGTTAACAGGACATTCAAGGAATTAAAGGCAAGATTGGAACTATGAATTTTCTGGAAAAGGAGCTACTTTGTAAAATGAATTTTGCCTAAGAGAATTCTTGCTGTTGTTTACATGTGTCAAGAGTATCTGAAGTACCTGTTACGTATGATAGTTCACTTTGATATGAGCTATTAGTGGCTAAATGGTAGGCTAAATAATGAGTTAAGTAAATTGTACTATTCTTTGAGTATATATTTTGTGTTTACCTACGTGAAACAGAGAAGTTGATTCCGTGATTGAGGTTTTTTAAAAATTCATATGTATAACCTGAAATGTTTTCTAAAAATTTTTCCTGAATTTTAATACGGAATATAATTATTAACAATACCCGATTTTTAATTTTGTTAAATAAATCAAATCCTCACCAAGGTTGTAATTCCATTTTGAAAATAACAATTGCTTGCTATTCTTATAAGCAGATCTTACCATATCTTTTGGTTTTTTTCTTCGTAACCTTAGTTTGTCTTTTGGTTATGGTGGTACTTGGCCAAGTCTATAAAAAATGGAAGCACAAATCACTCGGACTGTCCTTACAGTTAATTTTTTGGTCAGTGCTCTCAAGTTCCCTTTGG
Source organism: Machaerirhynchus nigripectus (assembly GCA_013397975.1). Lineage (NCBI taxonomy): Eukaryota > Metazoa > Chordata > Aves > Passeriformes > Dicruridae > Machaerirhynchus > Machaerirhynchus nigripectus. The sequence continues at coordinate 489,346 of VZRQ01008237.1, forward strand.
TATGAACAAAATGAAAAGTTGTAAGTAGTTATCATGTAGGATCAAATCTTTAATTTATGCTGATACTAAACACTTGTAGTTATAATCAACAAATTCAGAGATAAAGGTAATGAAGCTTTAATCTTTTAATCTCAAGTTTTTTGAGTCACTAAACAAATAGAATCCTTAAAAGGCTACTTAATTATTTTTCTAAAACTTTCATTCAGTGTATTTCAATCCATTTATTTTCTGTGTTGTATATTACTTACAGTCACTATTTGTGTAACAGATGTCTGATTTGTGAAATACATGAAGGAAACCTGACGAATTATCATTTTATTTTGGGGTCAAGCAACTGTGCTGAAAAGGAAATACAAGAAATACTTTCTCTGACATCACACTTGAAGGCATAAGGGAACCTCAACTACGGATGCCATTTGTCCTTAACTGGTGACAATCACAGGTTGGCAATATCGAAATGCCAAGCAGACTGAGATTTAACATTCTATTTGAGTGCCTAAGCAGGGGAAAAACAATAAAACAAATGAAAAAAAACTCTCTTGGGTTCTCCTGTGCCTGGTATCTATTTAAGGGTGAGGGGAATAGAGAGTATTCCTCCCTTTTACAGGTACTTTTCTCCCTTCTTTATGTGAAGGTAGCATCAGCCACCAAAATACTGTTTCTGCTTAGGCCCTTCACATTTATGTCTAGGACACACAATGGATAAGCAGAGTGCAAAAGTTAGTGTCACTTTTGATGCTGTTCCAACTTGGTCAAAAGTTGGGAAGCGAAGGGAGCAACTTGTATTTATAAAGAAGTCTGAGGTGACCAAAAAATGGTAGAGCTGATGCAAACTTCTGTTTTGGTGCTAGGGATGAGCCAAATGTGCAGAGGTATTTGGACTGTTACCTTTTGTCTAAATTGGTGCTGAGAGCAGAGTTTAAAAAAGAAAAAAATTAAGGCAAAGGGCAGTACATCTGCATGTAACGCTGCCACCGCTATCAAGTACCTCTTCCTGTTGTTGATACCTTTCTGGTGGCAGGTTGTTGGATTTGATTTACAATAAGTGCACAAATAATTAAATTAGAGCACTGGAAATTTAAAGAACAGTTAAAAGTATTTGTGAAGCCAGAGCTAGTCCTTTGTAGTAGGTATAGATGGACTTGGTGGCTAGTGTATTCCAGTTCCTTTTCTGTGATCCCATTAGTATTTTCATTATCTTGTTTTCTGCTTGCATAACAATAGTTTCTGGCCAAACTTACGACTTTTTTGAAGCCAGAAAAGGACGAATTCAGCTAGCAGTGCATAATTTCACTTATCTAATCTTTACCCAAATGACCTCTTTTACATGCAGCTGAAGCTAGATAAAGCATGTTAGATCCTAAAGCTAGATAAAACATGTTAGATCACACAAATCCTGACAGTCCCTTTATAACATATTTGTGTGGAAATCAATTACCAGCACACAGTGCTTCATTTCTGGTGAAAAAAATTTTTATTGAAACAGCTGGTGCTCTTAGATTCACCTATATATTAATCAGAAGATGGCTACTGTTCTAAAACTGTTTAGGTCATATTTGGCCAATCACTGATTCACTCTGCATTCTGAATTTTCTTTCCACGTGTGGGATTTTTCATCTGCAGAGGTGTGGTTACGTATTTCAGCTACTTGTTTGAGGGTTTTTTCCTGTGTGTGACGTTCTAGGTTAATGTGCAGACCCTCACTAAAAAGCTGTATAGAGGGCATGCAAGGCAGCCAACTGGATGTGTTACTCTGCTGGTAATTTCTGCTTGTTATTCGTTTACACCTGGCTTCTACAAAATTGGAAGGTTTTAGTCTCCAGAATTTGTAATTTCTTATCCTTCAGTGCAGCTGAAATTTGTCATGTAAATTTAAAAAGAGTCTAACTGAAGAAAAAGAATTCTGGCAAATTGGCAGGACTTTGCTGCTGCTTTGACTTATCTGTATGTGTTAGTACTTTCAGAGATGGAGGAAAAGAGTAGAAAAAGAAAGCCAAGCCGAGATGTAATTTTTCATTTATTTGCTGTCATTGTTTTGTGCCAGTACTACAATACGTGTGCAAGTGTATATCTAGACAAATGAGTCCATTTAGTCCAGAAGCTTAGCTTCTTTNTATGTTTACAGTGATCTTCTGTTCTGGTTTCTCAGTAAAGAAGCAAAATAGGTGCTAAATTTTTTCCCTTGCACTGGAGTAAAGCTCCTGTTTTCTTTAGATATTAAAAGTTTGTGGGTTTTGGGTTGGTTTTTTTTGGTTTTTTTTAAGATAAAGGGGAAGCCTGGATCACCTGAATATATAATATGAGTGCATTTGTTCTCATGACAAATAGAGGTGATATCAAAAGGTATGTGTGTACGTTTTTCAGCTGATGCTCCTGAAACAGCTGAGTTGGATTTTATAGTGGTATAATTTCACCCTTTCCAATAATTTTCCCAGGTATTATGTATGGTGGTCACCCACACTGCATTACATGCACAAAAGGTAATTTTAGGGAAAAAAAATTAGGAAAAGTCTTTTCCTAAGAAGGTGATGCTTGTTCATGTTTTCACTAAAATGATAAATCATTAGAGTTACACAAGACTAATCGCCAAGTAGAATCTGTTTGAAAATAAATCAGGCTGCTGCTTGGCAAATCTCTGGACTGTATAGAACCCTGGTGTACTTCAGCTAGTTCTGGACTCAAACAGCATCCCGTGACAACAGGGTGATATTTATGGAAGGACACAAGCTCTCTTTGACAATCAGCCTCTTTCGGTGTAGCCTCTGTACTGAGAAAGTTCAGAAATGTTAGGAAACTGTAGAAAATGGGAGCAGAAAAACTAATATAGAGACTGAAAGCAGACTGGCTTAATTCTTCTGTTGTCTTGCCCAGGTGGAGAATTTGCCACAGGCAGTTGCTGATGGAGAGTTCCAGCTCTTTGGCAACTGGATGCTGCGGTGCTGAGCAATTTAGAAAAGAAATGGAATATGCAGTATGCTCTGGAAGACATTATATCTGTAATACAGTGTCTGCAAACATATTATATCAATTTTTGCTTACGGACCCTGATATGGAACTTCATTGTGTATTCTGGCCTGTAACAACTAATTAGAGTTTCAAGCACAGTTTTTATGCCATGCATATTCAAAGAGCAGGCTTAAAGACACATTTTCTCAGCCACAGGGGTAATTGTCTTTTCCAGTACTGCAGAGACCTGTTCAACAGTTCTGGAAGGTTAGGTGGGATAGGGCATGGATGATTTCGGCTAATGCTACAGTGAGGAGATGAGTTCAGCTCAGTGTGTTAGTGATCATCAGTACCTGGCATAAAGGCATTGTCTGGTCTGTGGTATCCCATGCAATTGGTTGTTGAAATTATAAAAACCCCATGAAATTAAGAAGACCAACATTTAGACCTTGAGTAATAGAAAAATGGTACAGCAGCCTCATGTTCCCTCACCACAGGGCAGAAAAATTTAAAATACACATCTTGACCCTCAGCTCTAAGGAGCCTTTGACACAGTGACTTTAAAGGATGCACCTAACTCTGGACTGCGGGAAAAACCGGCTGTTTCCATAAGGTAAAAAGTTCTGTTCACTTTTTTCCTAGGGAAGAGGTGCAAAAATTTTCAAAGTTAGGAGACTAGATTTTGCTCCTACAATTATGGAAAACTTAGGATTTTTAAACTCTTAAGGAAACAAAGCAGCCATACTGAAGCTGAGACATGGACACTTGTTGCTATAACCTAAGTAGAAGGAAGGATTTGAGGAACTTGCAACAAGAACATTAATTGGTGAGGCTCCCATGCAAGAATGTGTGGGAGGGAGGGTCCTACTCTCCTAAATGGTTTGGGGCACAAAGAGAGGGTTGCTTTCAGTATGTTACCTGCCTGGTCAACACTACTCAGCCCAATTTTTGAGGTGGATTGTTGCTCCTAAATGTTTGAGAGAGACACTGCTTAGTCATAGCATAGGAAGCTAGTCCTGTTCTGAATTGAGAATACAGGACTAAAGTTGTTTTACTCCTGTAGGTTTACCCAATATTTTGGGATACCTTTTTCCTTCATTTTGCCTTATCCTTATTTTTCTGCTGCCTTTTCCTAACCGTGTTTTTAGTTCTCTTCTGTTTTGGTATGCATTGTTTTACCCATTCCAGATGGTACCTCAATATGATGCTTCTGCTGTCAAGTCTGGGAGTGATAAATCATGTCAAACTATGGAAATCAATCATTTTATTAAAATTGAAAGCTAAATGTCCTTTGAAATATCTGGGTTTAGACACATATGTGAGATTTTTGATCAAATTTTTTGTTAAGCTCTTATTTTGGATTTATTTGAAGGCAGGCAAATCAAGACCCCCACAGACCACAAGTAATTCCCAAATGCTCAGTAGAACAAATTGCCCTCTAAAGGACATAATATTACCCATAAAGCAATTAAGAGAAATGACATCACTGCTTATGTTGTCAGTATTTTACTTAAATAAATGTTTTAAGTTTGCCTGCCTTCAAATCACAGTATTTTTAGGTGTTTGTCCTCAAAATGGAACTTGGAGTCTGAGCTTAGGTGTTTGGGCTCTCTGTCTTGTGGATGAGGATAGCTCTACACCCAAGTACAGGATCCACAGACATCTGAGTTCTGAACTTTCTAATCCCCCTGAGAAAAAATGTTGAGTGCACAGGGAAGAATAAATGAATAAATGACATCTTTTTTTGGTTCGTTTGTTTGTTTTAAGCATTTCTATTGAATTTGACAATAAGATTTCTTTTCTACATCACCCATATGCAGCAGGCTTCCGTTGTGAGTAAATTGTATGTAAAATGTGTGTTAAGCTCTTTCTGTCATGGTTTCTAAACTCAACAAGCACTATGAACTTGAAGACTGTGTGACCACTATTGTGCATTCTTCAGCAAGGCTGAATTGAATAGGGGCTGATTTGTTACAGAGTTAAACTAGTTGTAGGTTTATTTGCTGTATGTTTTTTTTTTTTCCTTTTTAACTTTTTTCCCCTGATTTTAATACTATCTTCTTCAGTTAACACTTCTGACTTCTAAATGTTTTCTCTATTGCCTGGGAAAAATTTGTTTGCTTCTCCAAATCAGGGATGTGATGGTGGTTGGTATACTGATTCTCCAAACAAATGATCAAAATACCAAAAGAAAAGAACAGATCATTACAAAGTTATGGGAAATAAGAAATTACAGGGTCTGTACTTGGCCCTGTTCACATATATTGAGATATTTATAGTAATTTAGATTGATATAAGTAATGACAATTATATAGTTGAAAGAAAACAAATTAATAAAAAAGGAGTTTTAGTAGAGATTAATATTTATACCTACAGTTATGGCTATATTCAATTTTGAAAATTACCTCCTTGATGAAAACCTACAGGTCTTTTTCTCAGGGTATAGCTACCATTGTAGTAATCAGAAGTAGTCAGCCACAAAACCGTTTGTGTTTTGGTTTAGGTTTTAAACTGTCTGATTTGGTTAGGTTTATTAAAAATAAAATGAAAGACCTGAGAAAATCTCAGAATTTCATATTTATGTGGGTACCCAGGATAAAGCAACCTTATGGAAATCAGTTCTAGCAGAAACCAGTAACTGCGTCAGAGACAAAACAAACTTCTGTTAATTATTAGTTAAATAACAACTTCATTGTGGCATTGACCATTTTTATGTGATTCAGTTTCTTAACACTTTAGTTTCTAAGTGAAAACTCAGAGGAGCATGGGTTTTCAGAATTTTGAAATCACCTTGGAGATAATTTGATAAATTAGTAAATATTTCTGGAGGCAGGATGGACATTAAGTTGAATTTTCCCCACTGTTTTGGAAAAAAAATATACAGATTTATGCTGTTTTATTTTTATTATTTTCTGAGCCTTTAAACTGAGCACTTTAAATTAAATACAGTCTCTGGTATGTATATGTCACATTGGTCTCTGTTAATTGTATTTAAATATGAATGACAGAGTGAATTCATTCTGAAGCCACATTGAGTGGAAAATGCAGTAGCTGCCCAGTATTTGTACATACAAATTTTTTTGTATGCTTTCAGGGTGTCTGTCTGTGGGAATCCTGCTTGTAAGGTAATAGCTCATAAACTCCAAGTCTTTGCCTAGATATTTTGGCAATTCTGGGCGTGATTCGGTGCCTCCTCCCACTCATCTCAGGGACCTGAAATGATAAAAGGTCAAACTGTCCCTTACTTTTGCCCCCACTTTATTACTGCAAGATGAATATGAGATCTAGCAAGAGGAGAGACTTTGTGGGAAGTGGAACTGTGGAAGCTCATCTGCATTTATGTTCAGACTTTTGCATGCATTTTACTTTCCATTGATGAGATGAAACCTTTCTCAGTGAAACTCTTTCTGACTCCTAGGTGCATAGATATTTTTATTACTCACTAGAATTATGCATACTCTTTTTTTCTGAATACCTGGGCAATAAAAATATCCGAATTAAGTTTTATACTGTCAAATACACACAAAACCTTTTGCAGTGGCATTTTTTTTCTTACTTTAATTAGGCTAAGATTTATTAATGAAGCTTTTATAATATGTCAGGACAGGTCTGAAGAAACAATAACTCTATATGTTCATAGAAGATCAAAAATGCCATCATATATTTATGAAGACTGCTCTAGGCATGATTCCACCGTCTTTTCTCACACATCTGTCAGTGGTGTTACTTATAGAATATTGTGCTATTAAGCATGAGAAAATAAACTGGATGAGGTGTACTCGAGAAAACTCTGCATATGGATTGACAAATTAAAGCTGAGTGGAAAATTTCACATGCTAATATATATGTAGACAAAATCCTTCCTAAACGGAATTTTTTTTTTTTTTTTTGGACATAAAATCATTCATACTGAAAACAGTAAGGGTGTCAGGAGACCTGCATGGATGCACAATGAGTTTCCAACTAATCTCAAGCAAAAAAAAAGAAGTATTCTAGTGGTAGAAGCAGGGACAGGTGACCAGGGAGGAATACAGAAATCCCTGTCAAAGCAGCCTGGTGTGGGATGAGGAAATCCAAAGCACACATCCAGTTGAATCCCATGATGGATGGGAAGAGCAAGAAGAACTTTATTTTAAAAGAAACAAACCAGATAAGAATCAGCTGATTTTGTGTTTCCTCTTGAAGTTGTATTCAGATTATTATACTCTAGCTATCCCATAAAGGAGGTTGAGAAAAAATTTGAAGCTTGGGAACAGGTGCATGGAAAATCATGTGCAAATAATCTACAAAAGCAGGTTTGCTGCATGAGCCAGTATATTATTCTACTAAAATTTCTAGTTTCATTGATTTTTCTGCTACATGCCCAGCTATGACACTCAAAAGGAGGAATTGCTTTCATTTTCAGAAGAAGTACAGGAAGAAAAAAGTCCAGTCATTCTTATTTCTATAAAATTACATATAATACAAAATAAATTACTATTCATTGTACAATTGCACTTTAAGTAGTTGACCTTAAAATATGGGAATAATGAATGATATATCTCCCCAGGCAAATATTGAAGGAATATTTGTATTTCCCTCACCAAACTTGCTGAAACTTCTGTGATGAAATAACAGGTAGCACAGTGAAATGCTGGTTTCTAGTAGTTACATTCTCACTGGGACTTGCAAGTTGCAGAGAGGAATAACTGGACAGGACAGAACACAGCTAAAGAATATATTCCTGTGAATGAATCCAATCAGACTGAGGCACTATAAATGAGTTGGTGTGAAGTACACTGATAAAGCAGAGCTATGGACGGCCTGTCTCTGCTAATCACCCTTGGGAACTGGGAAAGAAAATATACATTGTACCCTGAGAAACCAGTCATGCTAGGACAAATTCATCTTGCAGATGGAGTCAGGGAGTTTCCAAAAGGGAAAGTTCAATGTTTACTGCAAGAAGTTGGTAAAAATGTGTTATTTGTTTTTATCTGTGAAGAATAAGTAATATTTGCCAGACTTTTTCAGAACAGCAGGTATATGGGCAGTGCAGAACATAACAGAAAGGATCGTGAAGTCCTTGCTGGGAGAACCAGCCATGCATAAACTGCCTGCTGATTCTGAACAGCCAGTTGAAGAAAAAGTGCCAGGAAACTGGAGGTTACCTCTTCAAAAAAAAACAACACAGATTGAATCTGGTTTGTGTAGCAAATCAGAGCCAAATAGATGAAAGAGCTTTAGTCAGTGCAGCCCAGAAAATGGAGTCCTGAAAGATAAAATCTGAGGAGAAAAGAGGATTAAAACAAGTAATTTCTTCAAGAAGAACATCTGGTCTGGCTGAATACACTGCACGAAAAGCAGCCCTTTTAAAATGACCACAAAATGGTCACAAATCTAGACTATCTCTGGAAGCCAGCCAACAAGAAGAAACTTCAGCAAAAAAACCTACCTGATTACCATGGCAAAGAAGACTCACTGGGTTCTGGAGCAAGTTGGAGGCAGTGCAAATATATGATGAGCAGATTGAAGGAGGAAGGCCAATGCTGTTTACCATGCTGATACACATACTTTTCAGCCAGCATTTTTACAGAACAGGTGACTGAGACTCTCCAGATGCACATCTCTGCGAAGATGTGCAAATGGCTTTGTGGATCCTGGGTGCAGTCATTCAAGTTTCTTGGCTGAAACATAGCCTGCTAAGACTTGAACAAGGCCCAGGGACTATCTGAAGTAATTCAAACTGCTAAATCTTCAGTCAGGGCAGCAGGTTGGTACTGTGCATCTGGGATCACACAGCCAAACACAGCCACTCTGCTGCCTGTATCTGGCTTCTTAAATGATACAAGACTGATGCAGACAGTGAAAAGTAGGAAAGGGGAAAATGAAACAAAGAGCATCTAAATCGAGTAGTTCTCAATTTGTTCCTCCTGTAGGAAAACCTTAATTTTCTTCTGTATCATGGGCTTAGTACAGCTAATAAGCCGATGTGCTTTCCTTATGCGGGGCAGGGTGTAGCACGCAAATATCAAACTCCATTTTTAGAAGTATTAAATCTATCTGAATTGAAACCTATTTTTGGGCCACCACAGCCCCAAACAAAAATGTAACTAGAATAAAATTAAAATAATTTAATTGGAAGACTGGACTTATCAGTCAATCTCATTCCCAAAAATTCCCTTGATTCTGAGGTAAAACCGGATGGAGATCTTCTAGGGAGATAATAAAAACTGGTTTGGAAGCAAACCTGCACACCCCGCTTTAGGTGAACCTGCTTTAGCAGGGGAGGTGGACTGGATGATCTCCTGAGTCCCTTCTAACCCTTCCAATCACCATTCTTAAGAGATGGCCACTGAAAACATGTAATGAATTGGAATAATAGAGGAGATAGACTTCAGAGGAAGTCTGCATGTTCCTAATAAATATTTTGGATTTTCTGTGTGAAGTAGAAAATCTCAAAGAGGCAAGTGATAGCTGGAATGTGAAATAGAATTAATAGTCCAACAGTTAGCTTGCTTTTGAGTGTTAGAGATCCACTCATGTCTTTGTTTGTCATCTGATTCACAGCATGAATTTGGATCTCTCTCTTCTGCAGCTTGAGTTTCCTAAATGGTAGGACTCAGAAGACAGTTTGGTTTTTCTCATTTTGCAGATATTTAATTCAAGCTCTGAGAATTTTTTTTAGGAAATTTGTAATGAAACCTGGAAAAGTTTAGGGAATGGTTCAACACTTTTCCATAGGCATCATTGTTACTATGGTTGGAAAAGTCCTGACCAGATTTAATGCATCTTTGTAATACAGGATTATGGTTTTGAGAGAGAGGAAGCCCACAGGACTTCTCAAATGTGTCGGTGGCATGCTTCTGGGGCCACAGGGCGATGTGCTGTTAGAGCTGGTCAGTGTTGGTTTTGCTGACAGTCATGCGGTGTAGCTGAATTTTTGAAATTCTTCAGGTCTCTCACTTTGAATCACTGATAGATGAATGAGTGGGTGGATTTGGATAGTGCTTCTCTGCTACCCTTACAGCCCAGTGTAGACCTTGCTGGAAGTGCTGTAGTGGCTGTGCATATGTGTGGTGTACTGGAGGTGCATTAATCTGGCTAGCACATGGCTTGATGGCAGCATTAGCTGTAGGAGCATGGAATTCTATGCAAACTGTGCCCCAGACTTCCTATTACCATGGGACTGGAGTAGCAGATGTTTGTGTTAATTAAAGCACGTTGAGATATCCTTTACTTGTCTGTGGTATAGATATCACTTTAAAATGCCTGTTGAACAGAGAGTGGAATAGCTGTGTGGAAGTTTACACATACTGGTGCTACTGGTCCTGATGTTAATGCACTGTTATAATAGCCATGGGAGTATTGGTTGAGCCCCTTTTTCTACTGGAATTTCGTTCCAGTTTTTCGTTCCTGTTTTATTTTCAGAAAAGGAGCGCAAAAGCAAATTCTACAACGGTCTTCAGGGCAATCAGACCATATTTGGTGTAAGTCACATCAAAAAATGGTTATCTAAATCTATGTTTTCTTGTCTTGAAAGTAAATAGACTGTAACAAGTACCTACAGCAATTTTTAGAGAAGTGGAATGACTTCTTTTGTATTTGTCACGTGCTTGATTAGTAGAGACGTCTGTAACGTGCTTGAGACCATGAAGAGTGTTTAGTTCTTCTGGACAGTGGAAAGCAAGGTCCTCACAGGGAGAACATTTGTTTTCTTATATAAGTTCTGCTGCTGTTGCTGCCATGAACGTTAGGACAGTTGGACTGCAGAAATAAGCTTCTTCTTGAAGAAATTACTCGGAGTGGCCATGTGTCCCTTTTGTCACCTGAGTATGCATTATGCAGTGCAACTTTTCTGCAAAACTCTTGCAAAGAAAAGCAAAAAAAAAAAAAAGCCACCCTTACAGACTCAGTCTAGGACATATTTTTCCCTTCTCATGCCTTATTGCTACACCAACACTGTCAGATTGAATTATATGCTTGGTAATACTCAGAGAATCCTGAAAATAGCTTATAAAAGCGAGCTGACCTGAAAAAAAGGCATGTTCATATGCCTATATGGATGCATCCTCCTCACCTAAGTCAGGGGCAAGCCTAGATGTTTATTGTCTACAAATTTTGTCTAAGTTCTTACTTTTTCCAGGTGCAAAGTATGAGTCCTCTAATGCGATTTCTGTTGCTTATCACTCTTGCTAGTACAGGCCTTTTTTGATATCATGGTCAATTTTAGTGTAGTCTTAAGCAAGGAATTCAAACAATATTGCTTTCTCGACTTCACAGACTAAATAATGATAAGGATAATAGTGATGATGATAATAATAATTACTATTACTCAAAAAAAACATTTAAAGTATGCAATAATCTCTTTTCTTGAATTTCTCTGCAGAATGATTCTTGGCTTCCATGTGTTCTTGTGTTATAAGACTGAACTATTCATCTAGGTCTAGTTTTGCCATTTTAAATTCTGAGACCATAGTCAGGACTTTGATCAAGCACAGAGGACATTTTTTCTGGGCTTAGGAAACAAACAGAGGTCTCAGAAACTTAACCCTTAAGTAGATGGAGGAAAATGTAATACCGAGAAGATGATCTTACTTTCTGTACTGGTCCTAGATGAGACTCTGTCATCAGTTTTTTGGGGTTTTTTTTGTTGTTTGTTTTTTTTTTTTTTGATAAACTGAGAGCCATGTTGTTGTGAACAGATGTCATAACATGTAACAGAGCAGCAAGTGTATTTTAAGCAGAAAAGAGACAAGCTTTAAAAAACATTAAGGAAGAGGAGAGCAGACAGTTTGCATTAAAAGTAGGTGGCCAGAAACTACTATGAAAGTACTGTGTCGTATGTGAGCTGGACTGTAGTTTTTTACCACATTAATTATGTTAAAAAAAATTGTGAAAATAAAATGTTGCTTTGTGTACAGAGCTTTCCAACACTGCAAAAGCCCTATTGGCATTATTTAATGAGAAGCAGCATAGTGTCCTTAATAATTGTATTTGCGTGGAAGGAAGTGCAAGCATGATGAGTATGGAGAAGAGAGGTAATTAGAGTAATGATTGTACCAACGAGGTGATAATGTCAGAAGTCCATACAGTGCGTACCAGAAACTGCATTAAATCTGTGACCCTTTGTCTGCTTTTTGCTTGTAGGGGAAAGAGAGAATTAGAGTGGGAAAAATATGAAACTTCTGTACAGTACATATACCTTGATTTAGACTCAAATGTATTAATTCAAAACACAAACTTGACATTTAAATCCTATTTTTTTTTTAAAAAATGCAACATCAGATGATAAAAGTAATCTTGCAGGGTTTCTCAACACAGATTTGCATTTAAACTTAATAATGAAGAAATATAGGCAATATTTATCTATTTCTAACATTCTTCTTTGTATGGTTCAAGGCTTATTATTTCTGTTCAAATAGTAAACATTTCTAATGTTTAGCATTAGAAAAGAAAATTTCATTAGAAAAACCCTCTTTCACTGATTTAATGATATCCAGTGTCTACCTATACCTGGACTGAATGTTTCTCTTCTTACATTGCAGTAAGATCTTTCCAGTGTTTGAAAGCGTGGAGAATTTGGCACCATTAGTGAGAAGGAGATTTCACAGAGCACCAAGCCCAAACCTTAACAAGAATTGGAAGATTAGTATGAGTGTCCTGCAGTGTATACTAATAGGAGCAAACTTTCCACAGAAATCTGTAGATTTATTTGTTACTGTGTTTGCTTTAGGTCTGTCCTTCTCACTTGCTCAATTTCCCTTGTGTGCAAGGGGGCTGTAGAGGGGCACCCATTATTGTTTCAAGGTTGCTTATGAGATCTTTCTGCTCAGGTTCTAGACCATTTATTTAATGGAATGCTGGCATGCAGGTACATCAAGCTGAATTATCAGCTGCACCTCTTATAACAAGGTCTTTATGATACAGTGTTCAGACAGCTTGGTTTCAAGTTTAAATTCTGTAGGTTTGAATCAAAAAATGTGATGTCCCATATACCTTTTTAACTTCAATAAATGGGGAATTTATGGCTCCCTAGATATTATAGTCCAGGGACAATTTCTCTGTTCTCCTATTTGAAAACTATAATACCCTGACAGTGTGGATGGTACATATTAGAGGAATGCTGATGATAGTGCTCAAATCTTAAACTTTTTATTCAACAGCTGGAAAGCCTTTCAGGAGCTGCCACATGCCACTGCCTTCTCTCCTTTCCACTGTTCACTAAAATAACTTGCAACATATGAAAGGTTAACTTAAGGATAAAAAAGTGTACTGATCTTTTTCACAAACTTCAGTCTTTCATGATACACTGAAGGTTTGAGCATGTAATCCTGACTTGGGCAAAATTCACGTTTTTGTCAAAAGAGACTTAATAGCTGCAGGATCAAGAAGTCTGGATATTCTGCCACCAGAGTGGCATATAAAGAACAGCCTTATGTTGGATTCCTTTGACTTAACCACTTGGCATTTTCAGATTCACAGACAGAATCCTAAATCCATTGTTAGATAGTGAACAAGTAGTGCTCCAAATGCTGAGTTCTTAGTTCTTTTCTATTTCGTTGAGGCTGTATCCATCCAAACATTATTTTCCTAATTTTGAGTGCCTGAGCCTCATATTTTCCACAGGTCTAGGATCTTTCTTTAAAGATCATCAAATACTTTCAAAAGAATTAAGACATAAAATTCCTCATGGGGATGAGAGTGATGGTAGTGTTACTCTGACAGATCCTTGAGGGGCCAAGCTGCTCATATTGGCAACGTGATCTGGTTTAATTGGGAACGTCAGCATTCCTACATATGCTCCATTTGTGGCTGAACATTGCCTTCCTCTCCAACTCATCACTCTTACCTTCCTGGTCTATAAGGAAAAAGGGAATGTTTTTAGGCCAATTTAAGTGATGTGACCAGTTTACTGTAGTACCATGCAAATGTGGTGGCACAGAGGAGGAGCCAGGAATTTGTGGGTAAAGTGAGAACATTTTGGGCTTAAGGGGAGCACTGAAGGGCAGAACTGGGAATAGAGAGGAGAACCCACCTTACACTTTATTACTAGACATGAACTCAGCCTCTTAAACCAGAACAAATAAAACCACCTTTTTTGACTAATCCTCCTAAAAAGGTAAAAAAAGTAAAGGTAACAAAGGTGAAAAAGTCTGGTTGTTTCTATTTATTGAAAAGAGAAAGGGGAAAGAGCTGTGATTTATTTATGAGTAGTAGGTAAAATGCTCATCCTGGTAAAGAAAACCAATCAAACAAAACCCCCAGAAGAATCTAAAACCTCTTAAGAGGACTTACCCTTTTAACATCAAATTTAAGATGAGAATCTGAATTTCTGAGCTGTAGCTGGTGGGTATGGGGACATATTGTAAAGTATGGCAGAACTCCCCTGCCTTTCAGCTAGTCTTTTCCAGCGCTGTTGCCAGAGATCACAGCACAGCCTGAAAGGCCAAAGGCTATGACAGAGCTTNCCTGGTCTTTTCCAGTGCTGTTGCCAGAGATCACAGGCCAAAGGCTATGACAGAGCTTGAGGAAGAATAAATAACATTGTTTTTTTCTTTACTTTTAAGATTCCAAACCCATACTATCACTTTTCCTCTTAAGTCTTATCTCCTTTGAAGGCATTTTTGCCTCTACCATTTTGTCCAATCCATGTCAGTGAATGCAGCTGGAGTAAAAAATGGTATTAAAACAGCTAGTTTCTTTTCAAACAGAGTTACTTCAATTGAAAATCCATTCTCCCAGTTTATAAATCTTTTGTCTTCCTGTCTTTGTTCAAACTGAAGTTGGTAAACTACCCTTGGAAGTTTCAACATTTAAAATTGTAGGTTTACATTCTCAAGAATGTAGAAGAGGGATAAGGAAATAAAAAAATAATCGGAAAGTAAACCCAACTCTAAGTAAAGCTTATGGGGACAACAGAGGAAAAGATTCTCTTAATAAAGAGGTTGATGATGCTGGGTAGTTTTGCAGTGAAGTGCTGATATTGACACAGGGCTGCTATTCAACTTTCCCAAATCTCACTGTTAAATTAAGAAATGCTCTATGGCTGACACTTTTCATCATGTGAGTTGTATTCTGTGGAGCTGCATGAACTTGGGAGATTCTCAAAATACCATGCACCTGTTACACTAATGAACTATTATGCTATTGATATTGAGGGGTTTTATATATACACAACTGTGGAAAGATCAAGTCGTGGTTTTGAATGTGCTAAAGAAAAACAAATGAGGGAAGTCACTTCATTTACATTTATTTACATTTATTTTACACTGTCTCACACTTATTTTCAAAATAGGCCTGTAATTTCCACCCAGTCTCCTGCATTTTTTGGGTTAATTCCCATCTGCTCTCCCTCCTGCAGTGTTTAAGCAGTGTCTTTCAGGCTGTTCAAATTGTATTTTCATACATTAGCCATCAGATAAGGTGCTGTTTTATGTCTGAAGTTGCACCATGCCTCAATATTTTATGTTGAACACCTAGCAGAGAGGCTGGATAGACACCTATATAGACACCACTATAGAAAATAGTTTTATACTTAAAAAAAGCCAGTTGCAGCTGGTTCTTGGCAAGCTCCTCTGTCGTTTTTATTGGCAGAACTTGAAGCTATGTGTATCTTTGTCCTGGGCCTAAAAGTTTAAGTGGAGCTCTGCCTGCCACTAACCTCATTTAAGCCCTATTACTTTTATTTCAAGGATCTACCTGGCAGACCTCTGTCTGATAATAAACTCAGTCCAGGGTGATTTTGTGAGAAACACTGGCTTAATCATAGCAGCATGTTTCTCTCTTTAAATCTGCATCCTGGATTTCAATATTACAAGATCTCAAATGGAAAGCAAATAGTAACTTGGCTGATGCCAAAAGCCAGCATAAAAAAAAATTAAAAAAGAAATAAAAAATTCAAAACTGAAATGCCACGTTACATAGTTTGTGACTAAATTTTAATAACTTGGCTGTATTTCAGAATTGCCACTGCTTCTTGAGCATCCCAACTGGAAGCCTGAAACTATTGTACTATAAAACAGTGCTCATGTGAGACTCAGAGCATTTCAATAATGCATCACTGTATCAGATGTGCAGAGCTACTGATGAGCAGAATAAGAAAGATAGGATTTTTTTGTTTACATATGTGCTTATTAATATGGGAAAAACTCATCAAGTGTAGTTTTTCCAGCTGAGATATTTAACCATGCAGTGGGGGTTTTTGATACTTATTTCAGCAAGCACTCATTTGTCCAGTTGTATGTAATTTTTGTTGTCCTATTTAACGCTGACATTATTAACAATGCCACACAATGTGATTTGGGGTAATGGTGTTAAAGGAAGAAAATGGGAAAGACCTGCCTATGTTATAAAACCACTAAGCTTGTTCCAATCAGTCTAATAATCACAGGAAAAAATTGTAATTTATATCTCTTTCAGTCTCCTTCAGAGTCCCGCTCCTTCAATTTTTCTTCAGTGACAGTTAGAGCATTTCTTCCTGGAATCCCAGTGACCAACCACTGGTGTTTGCTCTTTGGACCAATGAGAAATCCTACCTCTGTTTGGTATTATGTAATCTTTATTATGAATGAAAGACTAGAAGATGGCTGAATCTATTCAGAAACAGCATCTCCAAAGTTAAATGCTTGTTTAACCTTTTTCCTAAACTAAAGACTTAAAACAGTAAAAAGGAACTTAATCATTAATCAATTCTAATTGTAACCTCAGTTTTTCTCTGTAATTATTTGTTTGTTTCGTTTTCTCCAGCTAATTTCCAGTGTTGGATTATCTGGATTCCTGTGGGATCTCTTAATCTATATGTCTCCTTTCTTGCCTGATAGTACTTGCTGACTCTGAGCCATCTGTAGTTTCCCAGTTGTCGGTCTGGTTTTAGACTACCAGATCTTCAATATTTTCAGAAGGTTTTCTGATCCAGGGCTTAGCCATGAAAGGGATAAATCATTCCCTGCTTTACTGGAGATTGATAAGGGATACTTTCCAGTAATCATCCCCTTTATTTTAAATCTGGAATAGATGATCTATGGCTTTTGTTACTTGCTTATTCTGGGTTTTCACTTCCTTTGTCATGAGCAAACACTTGGGCATAAATTCTGTATTGATAAAAAGAAGCTTTCTGAAAACTGTGGAGTTCGTCTTAAATTCAAAAATGATGGTCACAGGACCTTCAGGGTAGGGAGAAGACTATTGGAAGCCTGTGAGAAATTGTTAAAAGACAATTATAGGAAGGTTCAGAACTAGCTGAAAACTATAGCCTGATAATTTTTTAGGCTAGATGAGAACTTTGATGATGAAAAAAAGGTGAATTCTATATCCAAGTGAGCTTTAGTAATCCAAGTAAGGGAATGTGGGATTATTTTGTAAAATCTCAGCATGTTTTAAAATTTCTTGAATGAAGCATTTTGATTTTTCTTTCTAGAATAAATTATATTTTGATCTTCAAAATGTACCTCAGAAACTAATCTTTTCCTTTTTTATTTGGAGGGTGCTTTGAAATCTAGGATGCTACTTTCATTATTCCTTGTGAGAAATGAAAAGCTCTGACTTTGGCATAATTTCACTCAAATAAAGTCCCTGCTACAGGCAGAACGATGCTTCTTCTTGGCAGGTCCACAGCTAGTTCCTAGAGGCGGTGAACCTGTGTATTACCTGGGATGAAGACAAGGCACAGCAAAGGCTTAAACAGAAACAACAGAGCATTGTGATTCCTGCACTGTGGAAGTGGAGGCAGGTGGCTGGCATTTAGTGCAATCATTGTAGTGCCAAGGTACTGGAGCACTTGAATACTGAAACCCAAAGCTGTCATTACTAATTTGAAATAGTGGGGTTTTTCTTACTTCCCTGCCAATGTCATGGTTTAGGAATGGTACTTCCCAATTCAGTGCCCCCACTGAGACTCCCCAAACCATGTGCTGGTCTTGCTTCCTGGGAGGTTTTCTCCTCCTGCTTCCCTCTGTGGCAGGATCAAGTTGAGAATTGGAACTACAAAAGGCAAAGATCATGGGTTGAAATAACATTTTACTGGAAACAGCAATGAGATAAGAAACCGAACAGTAATAGCAACAACAGTAATGACAGAGGGTATAAGAAAATAACTGATTCACACAAATAAACCCCTCCCCCAAAAACAGATGATACCAGATGTCTCCCTCCACCACGTTTTCTTGACTGTGAGGATTCCCTTCTCTGTGGAAGAGAGCCCCTGTGCCCTGCTGCAGATTATGACTGATGTGGTATAAAATAACCTCCATGTCCTAGTCATTCCCCTTCCCAGCTACTGCAAAAAATTAACCCTGTCCTGGGTTAATCCCTGAAAGTAGTGTACCTGGATTTTTACTACGAATCAACTGCAAATGGGAAGTAGAAATGGATGTGCATGGAAGAGCATGAAAGGAGCAAGCTGCTCATAACTCAACTCAAAAGACATAAAAAGGAATTCTACAAAAGATGAAAGATGGGGCTGGCTGGTGACCCAGGAGAAGTGTAGAGTATTTGTCTGATCTTGCGGGGATAGGTTTAGGAGAGCCAAGGTTAACCTTGAGTTAAATCTGGGAAGGGATGTTAAGAACAACAAAGGATTCTACAAGCACCTCAGCAGCCAAATGGACACTGGGGCAAATGTGGTCCCACTGCTAAATGGGCATGGGGAACTGGTGAAAAATGGCATGGAAAAGGCCAAGGCACTCAGTGCTGCCTTCACCTTAGGTTTTGCTAGTAAGACCAGAGTTCGTGAATCTCTGGCCCCCGAGACCCATGGGAAAGTCTAATCTCTTCTTTCACTCCTGTCTTTTCTTATTGCCCTTATGGGACAGCATCCAGCATATCTCACCCTCAGCCTTTCTTCCTCCCTGGGTTGCAAACAGCCTGTTCCAACCAGATCTAAATGTCAGCAGTGGATGTGTATTACATTTCCCTGACTTCTCCTAGCAGGAGTGGCAAACTAAAAAAGGCCAGTGTTGATAGCAAGAATGTGTTTGTTGCACTGGCACCATCATGGACACAGAGCGTAGCCAGGCAACAGGAAAACACGGCTTTCATTTATCAGACAGGACACAGAACAATCTCTAGATGTTCTTCCCTCTGCTTTGAATCAGGGAAAGCAATTTGCAAAAGGGTATGTGCAGAACATGCAAAATTTTGCACAAGGGAAATTTCTGTAGCAAGAAATATTAGAAGTGGGGGTAACATAGGTAGAAACACATGCTCAGATTCAGGTAGCAAGATTATGAGTGCTGACTTGCAACCTGCCCAGAACAGAACAGATTGTAAGTCGCTGGAAAAGTGCTTTCAGTGTAAAATAAATAACACATGAATAAAGAAAAGGCAGTGTGTGCTGCTTGAACCTGGATGTTATAATAAAAACAGAACGCATTTTGGGTGTAGTCTAGGCTTAAGGAATGAAAGAATCAAGGATTTGATTCTTGATTTTATTATTTTAATTTGGAAAAACCCCAAACTTGGTCCATTTGATAAGCATTTCATATAATTTCCATTGCTATGATGAATAACTTTAGTGATATTAATCATAAATTATGCTTGATTTTCTTTCATTTTTGGTAAATTTCTTTTTAAAGAGCATCAAAATATATAATTTTGATGAAAGTTTATTGTTAAATTGAAGTAAAATATGATAAATAGTGGGTGATGTCTCTCTATTTGGAGTTATAATTAGAAAGTTCTATCAATTCCTATGCTGGGTCAGACCATACCTGCTGTACTGTCTTGTCTCCAGCCTGCAGCAGGTGCCTGCGAAAAGCCTAAACTTGTAATGATAGTCCCTTCAAAAATTTTCTCAGCTATTGGAATCCAGGAGCTGCCTGAGGTGAAGGTAGGGTCTTGGATGGATTTTTATCCAGTCAGCTCTTAAGCTGTCACAGGGGATTTGCAAAGTATGGTAACCACAGGAACAAAATCATACCACTCAGTGGCAGAAATTTTAATAATAATTAAGCAATTTTCTCTGTTTGATTAGTTTTTGTAGTGCAAAATAGAATAATTTATTGCCAGCAGGGCAGATTTAATCAAGACCTCACTTCCCTGAGGGATATTTTCATATCAATTTCACCCTGTGACATTTAACTAATTTTTTGTATCTTTGTTGTCCTATGGAAGAGAGTTCTGCAGCTCATCATGGGAATGAAGAACTTCTGGGGTTTATATCCTTAAATATTCTTTACAATTGAAAGAACAGTGAATACACTTTTAATTCACTGTGTAAAATCAGTGAACAATATTCTCTGTGCACCTTTCTCATGATTGTATAACTGTCTATTATCTCTCTCCTCAGATGCCTTTTTTCCTAGCCTAAGGAATGAGTCTATTTAATCCTACTCTATAAAGAAAATGCAAAAAGCTGGAGGTCTTTTGTCCCCTTTCTATGCATCTTTCCTAGTTTTACTTTGAAGTTTGAAACTGTGGGTTGGGACTGAAATACAAAAAGTGTTAAAAACAAGGGGGTAAATGGGTTTGTTCCATGGTGCAAGGATGTTCCCTACTGTTTTGGACTTATAATTTGTTCTTAATTTTTTTTTTATTATTGTAACTCAAGGTCTTATTTTTGAATAGTAATGTTCAGTTCAGAGCTCATCAATGAATACATGAAAATAAATGATTTCTCTATTTAAGGTATTTTTTTCCTGGTGTGCAACACTTCATTTATTAAAACTGCAAATTAAATGCAGTATAGATAACTAGCCATTCAGATTTATAAGGGCTTCCTAGAACTATATGCAGTCAGTTCTTTGATAATCTCAATAAATTCATGTCTTTAGCAAGTATTGTCACATTGCTCTTCATTCCCTTTTCTGCACCACCTAAGGATATGTTCAGCTTTTATGAGTTCTGCTGTACATTACTGTGGATCTCAACTACTCACCTCCTCCCCTCTGAAAACTGACCATATACCTACCCACCTACTTTTCAATCTCTTTGTTCATTGATGAACCTTCCCTCATGCCCTGGTTTTCTTGAAGAGATTCTTAAAGGTCCTTTGGTAAGAGAACTTGTCCAATACACACTGCAAATCCAAACAAAATGTATTTTCTGGATATCCTTTAATCATACTTTGTCTATGTCCATATCTATTTTTCTAGACAGTGATTTTTTTTAGGCTTTTATTCTATTCCAGATGCAGGACTTGGCCTTTATTGTGCTCAATGTGTCTCTTTTCAGCATATTTCCCCAGTCTGTTGAGCTCTTCAGCATTTTGATCTCCTGTATTCTCTGACTAATCTGTAATTTACAAAGCTGCTGACTGTGTCCCGTTGTCTGGGTTATTAATAAAGACATGATTGGCCCATATACCAGTCTTCAACTGACTGATAACTGGTGAGCAGTTGGATTCTGTGCTACTGAATGCAACCCTTCAAGCCTCGTGACTCAGTTTTTCTTTTCACTTTTCTTGTCATCTGTTAACCCAGACAGTATCACAATAGCTGGGCTCTAAGACTACTACAGGAAACAGTGGCAAAGATATTGTTATAGGTAAGGTAAAACAGTGGGTACTGTTCTCATCAAAGAAGGCAATCATGTTGGTAAGGGGTGATCTTCCCTTGTCAGATTCATGCTGCTTGTTTCCTTGCAAATTTGATAGAGAATGATTTTGCAGTGTCTTCAGTCCACTCCTTCAGTACACTTAGATGCTAATCTGGTCCCATGGACTTGTGTAGTTAGTTTAGTTATATTCACTTAAGATGTCTCCTAACTCTGATCTTCCTCTGCATTTGGTAATGCTTGGCTTCCACAGGCTTTGCCAGTAGGCTCAGAGAGTTGCTCTGGACAGTTTACACCCAGCAGTCAGGGTGGTTTGAATTTCAGGGTGGCCTTGCATTTTTGTTCTCTCTTTATTACTTATTATACATTTTTTGGTAATTTGCTTGATGCAGACATCAGTGCTGATGGTTTCTTGGATCTCCCTGGAGCCCATTTTAGAAATATATATTAAATTCGCTGTTTTCCAGACCTCAGGTAGCAAAGCAGTTGTAAGCTGAAGGTCATACACTGTTTAATAGTTCAGCACTTCCATCTCTCAATTACTTTTAATATTCTTGAATAACTAACCATGCTGAAAATGTGTTGCTTTTCATTTTATCTGTATTCTATAACCTCTTGTAACACTATGATTTGAGATGACAGTTTTTCATGACAAGCCCTACCCATTCTGGGATGAGAACTTCCTTG
>VZRQ01008237.1:511503-540258 GCA_013397975.1 Machaerirhynchus nigripectus
TGAATATGGGGGGGGGGGGTTGTTGTGGCTTTATCTTAATCATTTCTTTGATCTTTTATTGCTTCTTTGAACTGTCAAGATTCCTGCTTTTAATGTGTTTGAAGGACTTATTCGTAACAATTATGACTTTTGTAAATTATCCTTCAAGTGCTTTGTTTTCTTAATTTTGACACTGCTTTAGTTTTTTGAAAGGTGCTTACTTCCTTTTGTTAACTACTTCTGCCCTGTTAATCTGTTCCAAATTGCCCTTTGCCTCAGTTTTCTTTTTTCCTTTTTGCAAGGTAGTGTTCATTTGTCCTATGTCTCCAGCTAGGTATCCTTAAATGCTGCCTGCAAAAATTCAACTCTCAGCTGCCTGACCTAGCTCCTTCTTGTCACACTGCTTCATCCTGAAGTTCCCTTTCATGAAGGAAACATGCTGTAGTATCCAAGTACATGTTGTTTGCTGTTACAGTGCTATTCCTGCATGCTACTCAGAACAAAGTTAAGAGCTGCTTTTTCGCTCTTCAGCCTTATGTTAAGTTGCTTTATAAAAACCTTGATTTGTGTCTAAAAGTTTACTCTTGCTGCCAGGATATAGCGTAATGCCCATCCAGACTTTATGAGGGTAGCTGAAGTCTGCCATTGCTACTGTTCCTCTGGCCTCTTAGCACCCCTTGTAATATGTGTTTGGGGAAACTACCTTTTGCTCTGGAGGGGAAGCCCATCTGTCTACCCAAGTCTCTTCCTAGCAGGCCACTGTAAACAGGTTTTCCATTTTATCTTTCTGCTCCTATCCTTACTTTCTTTCCATAATTAACTTTGAAGACTTTGTATAGCATGGGCTATGCATCCCTCTAAATCTGTCTCAGCTTCTGTTGTGAAACACATGATGATCAAATCTCTACTGTACCTAACTTCATTTTGTTGGCATCTTTGCTCCCATAAATTAGTGCAGGTAGAGAGAACCCAACATCGGATCATTTTCCTCTCCTTCTGCTCACTCACCTGCTATGATATCACTGGATGATCTTTCTTGGGCATAGTACTGTTCTGGAGTGTTCCTGAAGGTCATCTCAGCAGATTCCTGTATATCTTTATCTATTTCTTCAACAGTTCGGTGCTCTCCCTGTCCCTTTGTAGGTGTTAGAGTGAACCCAACTGCAGCATGTAATTTTCTCAGAAAAAAACAAAGGATGCTTGTTCCATCTGCTCACGAGGGCACATACTCGTGTGGTAGTGAGACACTCTGCCCAAATACAGCATATTTACTCTGTGTGACTGCCTCTAATATTAGCTAGTGCCCTCACTTCATCCAGTCTACTTCCACTTGTGGTGTTTATGTTGAGGACTGTGCATGAAACCTGCAGTGTGAGAAAAGAAATTAAAAATTGTGTTGACTTCTTTTGCTAAGATATGAAAGAAATTCCCTCTGTACTCCCTGTGCAGCAAAAGACATTTGCCTCCTGTGCACAGAAAGTAGCCAAGCTGTTGACGTGTTTGGTTTGTTCAGTGTTGTTTTGATTTATACAAGTGCATGTTGCAGTTTGGAATTGTATCAGAACAGATTAGCATTTGTGGAGAACTGACCTCCTAAAATAGACAAAAATTCAATAAAAGATGTTATTGTGGTGGCAGCAGTGGGAGGGATTTGCAAGCATGCATTTTAAGTATGTTCAGGCTGTTACCAAATCAGAATTGTTATATGTCCTCTGCCTAGCATAACATCTGCATTAACCCCCCAGGATTCTTAAGATACCAATCTCTCTTCATTAAACCAAGAACAAGAGCCAAATGATTGAGATTCCTGCTTGGCTTATCACATTTGGAAAATTAGCATTCTTTTGACAGTAAGACATGACAAGCTACATCTAACTAGAAAAAATAATGTGTGTCGGAAAATAACTTTCAGCTAGGAAAACATCACATGTGGTTTTGTATTTAATTTAGATTGAGCTTAAAAACATTTATTGCAAATGTATTACTCCATTTACTGAGACAAGTTTGTTTTTTGATGCTATGATTACTGCATACCAGAAGTTGCTCCTGTGAACATTAGGAGACCTTTGGGGGGTTATGGACTGGCTAGTTAAAATGTGCTACTTTAGTTAACAAATTTGGTGACTTAGTTCCACTATAGAGGAGTTCATGGGTATGTGTAGAAGGAAGGAATTTGGTGTATGAGTAAAAAATTAATTTCTAACTTCCATTAATCCAAAGCAGCACTTTGTAGCCAGTGGATTTGGGACAGTGGAGTAAGAGAAGACGAAAACTAGCAAAGAAAGCCTGATGTCTTCCTCTCACTCTTCCTATTTTTCATTACTGGTATGATAGCTTTTATTTTGCAGTGCTTTTAGTTCAGGTGTTTTCTTATTCTGTTAATGGAGCTGTGCTTAGTTCCATCTGCAAGGGGGACAGTTGTTGCTCTGAAATGAGGCATACAGCCATCTCATTTTGTGGTACACCTTTTTTCTTGTATCGTTTACTCATGTGCTTCAATATTGCTATTACTGGTTTTACTGTTACTGTTGTTACTAGTTCTAGCAGTTTATCTTTTAGGGAATGCATAATATTCTTGCCAAGGGCATTTTTTTTTAATGTGCAGAAGAATTTATTTTGATCAATTGAGTTTTCTTGCCTGAGGACATCAGCCATCCCTACAAAGTTATTGAGATGTCATTTAATTGTCCCAGAAAAATGAGCAAAAAAATACAAGATCCAGCTCACATACATTCAAAGTTTTAATTCTGTTTTGCTACCCTAATAACTTTGTAAAATCAGAAGTTTTTTCTGGTCATGCACAGAATACAACTTCTCAAAAAGCTGCCCACTATATTATCTTATTTTCACCCCAATCACTTAGTGATTGTGGGCATGGAATAAAGGGACAGAAAATTTTTGCAAATAAAACAATTGAAAAATTTTATTTTTCTGTACTCTCATTTTTACAAAAAATTTTACTTTACTTGTATTTCCCTCTCTAAGAGAGGAAGATTTCAGTCTAAATGGTGGAGGTTTCAGAAAGTTGTGAAGTACCAAGAAGAGTAAGAAGCGGTTTATTTTACTAAAGGTGTATTGATTAGTCATAAAAATACCATGTGTGTTAATGGATAGTCTTTGTTTTCACTCTGATCCAATTTGTTGTGTAAGAATAGGAACAGGCATATATTTTTGGAAGAGTGATTAAAACCAAAAGAAGGTGCAAGGTATGCATCAGGATCAATACTTTTAAGAGCTAAAGTGTCTGTGAGGACATTTTTTTCCCCCTCAAACTGATTTCTGACAAATGGAGAGCGTCGTGAATGAAGATGTTCACATTGGATTTTAGGTGATTTGAAGACAGAAACATGCAAACTATTACCAAAAAAGTGCAAAACGGAAGCCAAAATGGGAAAACATACAAATAATAATAATTTCATTTTAAAATTATATCATTTTTATCTATACCTGTATGTAATGTATTTCTGTCATATAAACAACCATGTAATAATTTCAATATGGAATGATATGACATTCAAATTTTTAGGGTGTTTTGTTTCTTCTGTTTCTCAGTGGAGTCCTTGCTTGCATGCAACTCGCATTAAAATTTATTTGCGACATCTCACTATAGTATAATTTTGTGGGATTAATGAGAACGGTTTTCTAACAGAATTGCAACTTTTGAAATAATTTTGGCTTAAAAGAAAAAGAGTCTCTAGCTGTGAAGATTGTATGGAGTAGAGAAAAGTGTGGGGAGGACAGAGTGACAGTGTGGGTCCCCATTCCTTATGCCCCCGTGGTGCTGGTGAGGAGGAGGTAGAGTCCAGAGTGAAGGGATGAATTTGTTCCCGTGAAAAGCTGGTCGTGGTTGTGGTGGGAAAGTGTTTTAGATATGTCTGTTTCTGGCCATCAGACTCTATTCTTAATTGTCAATAAAATGAATTCATGAGAAAGAAGCTGGGTGAGCATCTGGCAGCCAGCCAAGCTGCCTACAGTCTAGCGTGCTTTCTAAATGTACACACATTCCAATTTCTGTCCTGCCTTCCCTCGGCTTTTTCCAGAAACTGACAGATTAAGATTAATATTGAAAATATCCAAATTCAAAGCACCACATTTAACACAGAATACTGATACTCTGGGTGAATGTAGCCAAAAACTGTGCTATTTCTAGGAACATGGGTAGGAAAGAATGGTTTTTTCCAGTCTTAGTCTTTGTCTTATGCTGCTGATGTGAAATTTCTGTTGCACTTGAGGAAAGGGTTATGTAGGTTCTCATTCACAGTTAACATCCAGGCCAAAAGGATGCCTCTACTCCTGCTTTCCTTTGCCATACAGACAAAACAAGGTTTTTTTTGTTTTGGTTTTGGGTATTTTTTTGGGGGAGGGGGGTAATTTGTTTGGTCTTTAAAATTATTTTAATTATTTTTATTTTTACTTAAATTTTATTCGGTTTTTGTTTTATTGGTTGGTCAGTTGGTTTTGCTTGGGGTTTTTTAGCAGAAATAAAGATTGTCTTTTATTTTTTTCCCTGAAAAAAAAAGAATACTGAGATATCTTCATTTTTATATACCCTCCACTTAAAATAAAAAGTGAATTTTGATTATTCGGATTTTTTGACTTTGCAGTTTTGTAGAGGTGCTCTCAGAACAGCCTGATCTGGGTTTCAAACTCATGTCACTGCTCACGGTAAAAGCTAAAATGAGTGGACTTTGCTCTAATTCTCAAATTCTTCAGTATTTCAGACGTATGCTAAGGAGGTTTCCTATTCTAAACTACCGCGTAGAAGCTGCCCCTTTCCTGTAATGGATATTGAGAATGTTTAAAATTTCTTGATTTTCTTCTGTTCTTCTTAGACAAAACTAGCTTTGGTTTTGGAGTGCTTTGCTCTAGTAAAAGCTCTGGGATTTGGAGCACTGATTTCAAAAGACTTTCAGCAGAAAAAGCACAGGAGAATTTTTTAAAAATAATTCCTAGTAATAGGTTTTGTAACTTTCTGTTTATAATTATAAACTAGCTTCCAATATAAACCACTGTTAAATAGCTAAGAGCTATAACATACCCATCAGGGGACAAATTGTTAATAAGGTGTCATTTGAAAGAGGAAAGCTGATGATATCTGCAAAAGGAAATAAGAGCCCTGAGGCTGCACAGAATTGCCTTATTACCAGTTGCACTGGGCATTCTGTTGAATGAGTTTTATTTATCATGTTTTTATAGTTACTTCCACTGAGCTTTCAGCAACATTGGAAGAGAAATACCAAAGTACAATATTGTCCTTTCAATGTAGCAGTCAAAGAGTTTCTAAATCAAGGAATATGGAAAAGAAGGAGTAGAAGAACCTTACACAGCTGTTTCAGAAATAAATTTTTCGGTTGGCCTCCCTGTGTGAGATATTTACTAACATTTCTGTGTGTCACTGAAATTTGGGAGATACTTTTCTCAACACCTGAAGGTCTCTGAATCTAAAGGCTGAGTAGAGTTTTCGGCAAGTCTACAAGCAGGGAGGGAAATTGGAGGGGAAAAGTTGCAGATGAATTATTAAGATAGGATGATTGTTTTAGTGACTGCTTTCCTAAGATTCCTTGTCATTCCGGAATGAGGTAAACACCGTTATATGTAACAGGGGTATGTTTTCCCTTTAAGCAGCTGTTCCATTGTCTCTGCAAAAGTGGCCAATTTGGATCTGAATGTTTATGTTTTAGAAATTGGATAGAAGTCACCCACTCATTTAATGTTGCTACTACGAGGTTTCTAGATGTCACTGACCTCCACTAATTAATAACTTGAATGATGTTCAACATATAACCTAGAGGTGCAAAGTTCCATGTGGCATTGACATTGCTCCAGACCATTCACTTGTGTCAAAACGAGAGAAAGGAACTTAATGTTCAGGCTTTTTGATAGCCTCACTGTTATCTCAAATCTTCATGATGAAGTTGTGATTTAGAGTTGGGTTACAGGCCCCCTGGTTCCCACTGCTCCTTCCATTGCGTTTGGAGTACATGACGTTCCCTTGAAGACATTTTCATATTCTGAACAGATACTCTCCTTAGTCCTGAGGCTCCTGTTTGTCTTTCTCACCCTTGATTTCTGTATAATTTAGCAGTGCAACTACACTCCAATGATTTTCCTATTAGCTATATGTTCAAGATTTCTGATTTTAATAAGCATCTTTTGCATTTTGTGTCTAATGAGAATTTTTCTCAGCCTGCTGGGGTGTTTTTGTCCAACTCCACAGCTCATGATATTATCTGTATGTTGATGACACTCACTTGTGTCCCTCTACTTTTTATTCTTGTCCATGTTCTTGATATTTTGTTTCTCATGTTATTTTAGCATTTGTCAAACTAAAGCCAATTTTTTGAAAGTAAACATAACAAAAATTGAAATTTCCTTTTTCCATCTTTCCCTTTGTAAACCGTCAATTGTGCTGGCATCAACTGTGTTGCCAACTCTTTGGAAATTTTTGTTGTGTTTTTTCTTACTGTGTTCAGTTTTGCCCAGTCAATTTTCTAGATGTCTTAATACTTATGTGTTATCCTTGTGAATGGAAAGAAGAAAACTCACTCTTGATTTTCATAGTTACCTTTCTGGGCAATTAATTTAACCAGAAGGATGTAGAATATGTGTCTCCTTGCTGCTGAAATATGTAGTTTTTCACCAGCTTTTCACTGGACAAGCTGCATGGATTGGTGGTTCTTACATTTCTTCTGTCATTAGCATTCTACTTCCTCTGTGCTTTCATCTATCTAAAATCTTCTTATCTTGATTTCTTTTTGCATATTTAATGGGAAAATACATATTTTAAAGTTCCTTCAACAGTTTTTGTCTCTTTGCTATCTTGTGAGATATCGTTTTTAGGTTAAATTTAAAAAATATTTTTATTATTGTAAACAACAGTTATTGTAAAGCGTAGTGTTTTCTCTAGAACTGTAGATGGATATTACAATTAACAGAATCAAGCTCGCCATCCCTAAAGCCTAATGACAAAAATATTTAAATAAGCAAGTAAAAAAGACAAATGGAATTTGTGTAAAAGTTGGTCTTCTCTTCCTAATGTGACATTATGTACAAAATTATATGCAAACACACAGAAATACATTTTTTTTTTGTAGTCTGCGTTAGTCCGTATGACTTAGCAGGTTTTATAAATTTCATCCTCCAGTGTATCTTTCAGGTTCATCTGAGGTTTTTTTAGCTCGTACCTGGAAGCTGTAACAGAGCTACCTTTGACATCCCAGGAGAAAGATACAGTATGTTGGCTGTGTCTCTCAGAAATTATTTCAGGAAGGTTTTTGATTTGCACAAAGTATTCTGAGGTGCCATGGCTTCCTTGGCTGCCTGTGGCTCAAAGCTGGGGGGAGATGATTGCTGGGCACCCCAAGCAGTATGGCTGTTTTGATCAGCAACTTAGCATTGGGCAGGATTGCCCACATTCCAATGCGGTCTCTTCCTTTCAATTTCCATGCAACTAACTAGCAATGAGCAGGTGTACAGGAAAGAAAATAACTTCTGCTTGCCTGTGCTCAAGGCCCAAGCCAACATTTTGCAGCACCCCAGTACCAGAGGACTCTTCACCACTTACTCTGTTGTTAACCCTAGCGGCTTGAGAAGTATGAAATTATATTGAAATTCCTTTCACTTCATTGGAATAAAGAGAGTCCTGATATAGCAGCACCTAAAAGTTTAAAACGCTATTAAAAAAAAAAAAGATAAAGCGAAATGTTGCTTTCAAAAGGTCTTGGAGCCTACTAAAATCAATCTAATTTGCAAAAAAACCCAGGAAACACTTCAAAACTCAATGTGGTAACACAGATGTTAAATCTTGAAGGATTCATATGTAATTTATTCAAAGGATTAAATTTACTGTATGTAGTATAATTTCAGAATGTGTATTAAAGATATGTTGTGAAATCTCATTCCCACCTGCTGAATGGCTGCCAAGTTTGGTAGTGCAAGAACATTTTGTTGTTTTACCCCTTCAGCACAATCCTGCATTCAATTTTTAAATGTCCATAAAAACTGTAAAAGCTTCAGAATGCCAGATTGGAGCAATAAAAACTTTGAAAGTCACAGTGCAACAGTTTTGGGTTTTTTAATAACTCTCTGGGAGCAGGATTGAAAATCCTAGTTCCAAACATATTCAAGTTTTGTGTTGCTAGCCTCTAGGTTTGGAACTTCATTTTCATCTATGAGGCTGTGTCTTTTAAGTGTAAAACAAGTAGATATTTTGTGACATTTAGAAATTCTTGCAGAAGACAAAGAGGGGAATGCACAGGTGGATGGGTAGCTGGCATTTGCCAAAGTTCAGTCTTGGGCAGGGTCCTGTGTCATTCAAATCAGGGGAGTGGCCCAACACTGAGGGCTTGTGAAAGTCTTAGTAACTCTGAATTCTTCTCTAATATGGTTAATTTTTTCTTTTATCATATTAGCTCTGACAGTTTTCAACAACTGTTTATTTGTATAGTCAGTAGAATCAGATGATTAAAACTTTGGCTGCTTCATGAATTGGCAGGGTATGTACTTCTCACTTTTTATATACTTCAGGCTAGTATATTTGGAATAAAATTAAGTTGACATCAGCTCCTTGAAGCCATATAAAGCTTCAGATATTACTTGGTTTAAGTACAGAATTATATATCTATCAGGGGATCTCAGTTCTAACTGAATTCCAAAGCCTGGAAAATTCAAGCATGATTTTATGTTTATTTCCATACATTTTGCAGTAATTTTTTACTGTAATTTTTTAACTGTGGATGAACAGTAAAAGCTGATTCTGAACAAATGAAAACACACATGATGTTATTCCCAGGAAAACTGGCTGTTACATGTGGCAAAAAAACTTGGAGGCAAAATAATGCAGTGACTGCAGCCAATTAGTAAAGTTGTCCATATGGCGCTGGACTTCTTGTATGAGCTGCTGGCCTATCACTTCATGTGAAAACCTAACCAGGATGCCTTAAATCCTCAGAAACCAGTTTTTGGCTTACAAAAAAAAAAAAAAAAGGAAAGCTATGTTAAAAAGAAGCCCCTTTTTTAATATTTTACTTTAGTTTTTCTCTCAGAGAATGATAGTCTCCAGAGATATTTGTCAGGAGCCTATTGGCAAGACAGGCAGCTCCAGCAGTAATGGCTACAAGGATGAGGGGTCATGACTGTGGAAAACAAGGAAAATGGTTCCTGTGAAGTAGAGAGAGGTATAAATCTTCCTTAAGTGGCTTTACATATTTGCTGGAAGCAAGGATGTCATTATACCAAAGCATGCCTTGAAATTTCTGGTAACCATCAAAACCACCACTAACTCTGCGGCTGCTAATTTGCTGCTAATGTCTTGCTGGTGTGCTGCTCCGTGGCTACATTCTTTTCTTTGGGTTTACGATCCTGACACTTTCTTTATGGCCTATTTAAATTCAGCTTTTGGAATCCAACATACAGAGCTAATTAGGCAGGCTGTAAGACACCCTCGCCAAACAAGTCAAAACATTTTGAAGCCATTCCATTGCTGGACTTGATGTGAACAGCAAGGCAATATTACTCACGTTTGTTGACATATATTATTATGGTTATTGCCATTATACCCCAACTCCCCAGAGTATTGTTTAAATACATGATACAAGAGATGAAAGCAAGCAGATAGTGAAAAAAGAAAAAAAAAAAAGAAATATCGTGTAGTTGTTAGTTTTTGGCATTGTGTAATTAAACCGTCTTCTTTAATGTTATTTTTGCCAGTATCTAATTAGCAGAGCCATCTGCCTAAGAAATGCTGGACCATCTGTCTGGAATACTGTTCTGTTCATTTCTTGGTTCTTGACTAATTAACTTCTTTCTCTATGGAATGTAATAGTACATTCTGTTTCTACATTTCAAAGTTCATATATAAATATATATATGAATGCGTACCTGTCTACCTGTATATGTTCTGAGTATCTGTGTACCTACGGGAGCATAGTTCTCCCAGGAGGTCTGGTTGTACTCAGTTACATGTGCAGCTTTCACTGTAGGTGAAAGCCACACTTTTTTTGGTGGCCTGTCAGTAAAACTAATACATCTCTCACTTAAATAATTCTAATTGGCCAGTCCTTTCTTGACTGTGTTCAAACTTCAAATTTCCTGTCTAAATTTACTAATTAAAGTTAGAATTATAGAAAAGGTCCATATTTAAAGTTAAATACTTAGGGCCCTAATTTTTTTTCTATTGTATTTTGTAATTTTCTGGAAAGTTATATAATAATTTAGGTCAGAAGGGACCTCCAGATGTCTGCCTGGGGACTTCCTTTGTTGCTGTATGTTGGGCATGTAAGAGAATCTCTTGACAGTTACTTCTGTGAACATTATTTACTGTTTCGACACTTTCTATGTTTCTCTTTTAGTGTTGTTCAAAGCTATTTGCATAAATCAGTTTAAATTAGAGATTGTCTTCTTTCATTTTTTGTTGGAGTTAATTTCTTTGCAGTTATTTAGTTTAACTTTCTAAAGATATGATAGTTTAACTTCTAAGCAAGACTCTTATTGTTCATCCAGAGAAGTTACTAAAATATATTTGTTGTTCCAAAGAATATTATTAATTTCAGTAATGTAATTTTATCTTAACATATATGGGTGTTGGATGTACATTTTTCTTCATTTTGAATAGTTTCATTATATATTCTTGAGTTGAAATTATTTTCTTCACTGGCTGGAATTTCTCTCCTCCTACTACCCCTTGAAAATTGCAGGAGAGATTTCATCTGAAGTTTTGAAGTTCTTTACAAACATCACTGTTTAAAACACTGATCCAGTTATTTACAATTGAGGTTTTACAAAAAGCTGCCTGCCATCAGTTTGAAACTTGAGTTCAAGCTTTGAGTTAGGTGTGCACCAAAGCCTTGGTTTTATGTCAAATCTCCATGGAGCTTAGTGGATCATGCATTTTTTTAACCAAAGAAAACATTATCTACTCAAAAGTGATCTGTGACATCCTCATCAGAGTACACACGGTTAAATTCAAGTTGTATCTTTCAGCTGCAGTCTTCAGAGTTGCTCACCCTGACTTTCACACTGTTAAAAATCACACTACATTACATTACATATTTAAGGTTTATTTACCGACAAGAGAATGTATTTATGAAGAAGACTGGGAAATTAGGAGCTCACCAAGTCAAGGCATTAAATTTATAGAGGTGCTTGAAAGACCATATCGATCACAGGATTTATAAAAGCCATGTCATTGTAAATATTGTCAGCTTGCTATCAGAAACAGATTGATGTGTCACCTTAAACCCTACTCCCTAACCTCTGCAGCTGTGTTCTTTGTAGAGATGTGTAGCAGTAGCCGTGTATGACCTGTCCTTATTTTCTCTGACACTGACTTTCAAATCCATGTTTACTCTTTCCCCAGAGGGAACAAACTTGAGTGTCTATAATTTGGTTCAATGAACTTTGTTGTCAGCTTAAGTAGAATTATAATATTAATGAAAACCAGTGCACTGAATGCTGCAGGTTGTATTTTGCATGTGAAAATTGAAGGTTCTTGTTAAGAAAAGTAGAAAAGAAAATATCCTAACAGGATAAACCTTAGCTGTGTAGACCTTCATAGTGAATCAAATATCCAACATGGTTTGCATGTCATATCTGCACTCCTCCTCTGAACTTCATGGAAATGTCATCAATCAGTATTAAGCAGGAGAATATATCAATTTAAGGGAAGCAATGGATAACTGTAACATCTTTAAACATGGTTTTGCACTTTGTAGAATAATGCAAACCATTTTTGTCCATCTGGTCTTTCAGAATGAAAATTTTCAAGTTGTGATCGTCTACTGGCAAAACCCACATTGTTATTATTCTGTTGGGGCATTTTGTTTTGTCTTTGTGCGCTGAAAATTAAGGACACATTTTTCTTCTTTTTTTCCCCACATTGAAATGACGTTTAGCTTGATGAGTTTTCTACCTGTCTTCCTCCTGCATATAAGCAGTAGACTGTGTTGAATATCTAAATTTCCATTTTGTGGGAAACTCCCCTGAATTTCCTGAAGATTAGAAGGTAAAAAGAAAGCAGCAAGCTCTGTATAGAAATGTTTGCCTGCATTACTGAAATATGTGGGAGCCTGAGGGACCAAAGTACAACAGATTGAACTACTCAGCTCTCTTCAGATGCCTTTGTACTATATTTCATTTGCAGCCTCCTCTATCATTATCTCCTGTAGCAGCAGAACCAAGGGCTGTAGGACTATAAGTGCACTTCATTTCAAAGACGGGACTTAACTTTGTCACCAGTGTGTCTGCATTTATTTCTTGTCCACATAGTATTACTCCTTTTTAGCCGATGTTGTCATGAATAGGGTTTTCCCAGAGAGTTTGCCATTTGGTTAACTTTCAAGCAAATATATTTATATCTAGTTGTAGCAGTTTCTTCTCTTTGGGTTCTTGTATGTCCTGTTAACGATGATGTCCAGAAATATTATGTAATGTTTTAATATTTCACATCCTTCTCCTTCAAATTACTTTTACTGTGGACTTAAAGCCAATTGAAAGCTGGGTATTTTGTCACTGAAAATTGATTAATTGATAAACATTTTGTATTTAATGCAATCTTTTTCCTGCTGCTCATGTTTGACCTATTTTTTTCAGTTCAGTTTTGGCAAGAACTTTCCTTCAAACCTTTCTTTTAAGCACCCATACTTTGTTCTCTTTCTATTCTGACCTCCTCTTGGTAACTAATTCTTGAGTTTCTCCAGGCATATGAAATTTTTTGTTGTTCAGAGATAACATATTCAGCACTTGTATCTAGTGCCACAAAGCATGGAGGTTCAATGTGTGCTAATGGCTTGATTAGGAATTCATGGTCGTCCCATGATCTCCGTTACTGATGTGAATTGTGTTTTGCATTACCGAGTCAAAAGAGTTTGGTCATTGCTGCTTTTTTATCTAACTCAGTATGATCTTTCTTTCATGCTGCTAGATACACTTTGTTATAAATTCTAGGGTCATTCACAGGCAGATTCTTTCAGAAGTTTTCAATATATTCCCCAATACGTCATAGTCATTTAGCATTGCAAAAGCAAAAGCTGTAAATAGGCAGGTTTAGGATGGAGGGAGAGAAGTAATTACATTAGTTTTCATAAGTAGGTTTTTTTTGCTTTTCTTGAAGTGAAAAATGCTCATTATTGGGCTTGTTGAAGCACAAATACTCTGAAGGCATTTCCCCCCTTAATTTAAATAGGCTTTCACCCTATTATTAATTAGAGAGTCTGCTTGTTATTAATACAGTCTCCATTAAAAGACAGGTACAAAAAATTTCCTATATTAAATCTGGATAAATGGTCTTTCATTATTTCCTTATAAATAAAAATGAAAAGGCCACTGTGGTTTCAGTAATTGGGCAGCAGTGATTACGTCAGAAATCTCAATTCTTCTTGATAAAATGTGAAGTTCTTTGTGACATTTTTATCTAAAGAACATATGGATGTGCACTGCTGAGGTGAAAGAATGCAGCCTGATTTAAAATGCGCTTTGACTACACAACATATACAGGCATTCAAATATGTACATGTATTGGCACATTAACACCAAGCATGCAGACTGCTCCACTGAACAGTAAAGTTTGTAAGTCGTAGCTGCTGAATGTTAAATATGGAAATAACTGGAATTAACTCATGCAGTGAAACTGTAGTAATGCAGACTAGGCATTACAGTCCTGGCATAAATCTGTTGAAGCAGTGAGACAGCTCAAACAATGAGGATAAATTGCTTCTGCTTTGCAGCGCACTGTTTCACTGTTGTCTTGTATGTCTCTGCCCATTGCTTCTTTCTCTGAAAGGACGTCTTAGTGCTTCTGATTAGTGCTGCAGTTATACCTTTAGACACTAAAATCTCCATTTGATGCTTGAGATAAATACTTCAAAAAGTGCAATAGGGCACACGTTCCCGCGGTGCAAGGCTTCTCAGCAGAGCTGACCTCAGATGCTGTGGTGATGCAGCCCAGCTCTGCTGGAGAAAGAGGTTCAGCCTTTCTGTGTGTTCCTCTATCTGCTTACCTTAATAAAATGCACCAAAAAATGGCTAAATGGTATCAAATGTAACTGTGGTTATTTCTTCTGTAGTGATCGATACAGTGAATCATAATGTTGGCCAGTTTCCTTTTGTATTAAAATAATGAAAAACCTTCAACAGCAAAACTACATTTCTAAGGAGAAAACTCTCAAGAGGCATTTATGGATAGGATCATCCACAGCTAATCATCAGTATTTCTGAAACACATAACACAAACATGGACCTAGATAGCTCCGAGGCTTATATTTCTGTGTTCCCTGCATTTCTAACAAATTCATTTTGGTTGCAGGCAGTGGAGTGGCAATGTGATGAAGCTACTAAAAGAGCCTGTTACAGTAAAGGCAAATCAAAGGTAAGCATGAGACAGCTGTTCTGCTTTAATAAAACATTTATGTTAATAGCGGATATAATTCAGTGTATAAATCTCTGCCTTACGCATTTTTACTGTCTCCCTTTCTGAAGAGAGATGTAGGAAAGGAGTCTGACACTGATGTGTAAGCAAAGAAATAAAGAAGAACATAGGGAGCATGGAGTGAGAGATACGGTCACATGATTCTTGTCTGAAATGACCATGAACTTTAGCTTCTACCAATTTACTGGTTTGACACCAAGGTTAAACATGGCATGTCATGTGTAGTGAACCGTATTCTCACATCATTTTCTGTGTTGTAAATCCCGAATAACTGTGTAATTACTTTGTAAAATTCTCAATTTATGTCCCTGTGTTTAAGATGCAATTTTATTAACTTTTTTACTTCCTATCTACTGGTGCTATGAAGAAAATAATATTAAATTCACTAACTTCTTAGAAATTGAACTTGATATATTTTTTGTATTTTAAACCAATTTTTTATCTGGCCAACTGCAATTTCTATTATTCAGTACAGGTAAATGTAATGCTAACATGGAACCTGTGGCTGTCCCAACATGAAGCTAATTATCAAATTACAAAAGCAATTAGAATTGAGTGAATAGGGTGTTTTTAATTATTATACTGTTTAATGGTTAAAGTTAATTCAGTTAAAATATAAAGGGAGAACACATCGAGTGATAGGTGCAAAAGAGCACACTTGCTTTTATTCAGTAGAATGTGTTGCATACATTATTGTCATGCAGAACTCAAAAAACTCCAAGCTTCAAAAACATGTTCTGAAAGCTCTGTCATCTAGTAGAGGAGGAATCTCTTCTGCATAGTTATCCAATCATTGACTTTTTAACTTCTCCCATTAAACAGTTAATATCCAGCTCCTTTTTTACTAAGTGCTGGAAAATAAAATTACAGTATATGATTGTACATTCTAGATTAAAGAGGAAGAATGGCCTCACTTCAGATGCAGGGCCATGTTATACTGTGAGGTATAGAAAAGAAAGGACTTTTGGAACCTCGTATTTTGAGCAAATGTTTCATTTTCTAAGTTGTTATTTCTCCCTAGAAAATTTAGGCTTCAGTATGTAATATATCCCTCAAGCCTTTATCCTTAGCTTTCACTTGACAGTACTTGGAAGTAAGGGAATATGCTCAGGGGTCAATAGAATATGTCACAATGCATTGATCAAGGGGCATATACAGTATAAACTATCCTGGTAGGAATGCAATGTGTAACTAAACATATATGGCTTTGTTTTACAGTGATTTTCCAAGTTTAAAACTGTGAGAATAACATTCAACTTGTCTGAAAGTCATAGTGCAGTGACTGTGATCTAACATGATGGATGGAAGTAATTGTATATTCGAGGCTATAGTAGTGTACTTTTGAATAATATGTTGACAATACTGTTAGCACACATTTGATTCAACAGAGTAAAGCGTCTACTGCTAATAAAAAATTTTAATAGGAGGAATACACAACACTGGTGACACACATTTAAGAATAGACCTTAGTGCCGATTTTTATTCCTGCAGAGTTTCGTTTATGCTCATCACACCCTTTTGAAGAAGATGGTGATTGGAAGTTAAGTTGTCACTGTAAAATAGTATATATGCTATTCAAATAATGACCTCTGGGATTGTTTCTTAGTATTGTTACTATTTGGCTAAAGATTTCATTTGTACCCACAGCCATGTTCCTCATTCACAGTCTAGAAGAGGAGTATAGTCCTGATGCTTCATTACATTCAAAAGTAATCCTGGGAGTAAATACTTCTCTTCTTATTGTTACCATTCGGGGTTCTTTTTTGGTGTGCAAACTTTGTGGCCTGAAAGCTTCATGTGGGAGTTGCTGGAGAATGCAGATATTGTCTGAGGAAAGCTAACCAACTGGAACAACTGTCTTTTTGAACTTTTCATGCCTCTTTTGTTTTCACTGATGTGGCCAAGGTTAAAATCAAAGGATAAATTTATGACCAGAGAAAGGATAGCCACATGATGTTTGTCTTTTATTGCCTTAGTTTCAAGACTAAAACAAGGTGACTATACTCTCTGTAGAAGGAGATGCATGCAGAGCCTTCCCTTGGAAAAATTAGGAATTATCAGATCAGGAGGAAGTCACTCAGTGAATAGGAGGAAGTGCTACAGTGAATAGTTATAAATGCGGTGGGATCTCTTGGCAAACACAATTCCAGTTACTGTTA
This sequence comes from Machaerirhynchus nigripectus, assembly GCA_013397975.1. Lineage (NCBI taxonomy): Eukaryota > Metazoa > Chordata > Aves > Passeriformes > Dicruridae > Machaerirhynchus > Machaerirhynchus nigripectus. Next base: position 528,064 of record VZRQ01008237.1, read on the forward strand.
CCAGAAAAACTTGCTTGCTTGACTCTTGTATAAATAGATCAAGTCCAAATTGCAGAGTTGCTGGGGGTTGCATTTCTGTGACATTTCTCAGGTGAATTCAGATTTCAGGGCAGGCACGTGTAACTGTAGGAAGAGACAGGAACGACTGGAGTCAAAATATGTAAGGCCAGCCCAGACTGTGCCAAAGGAGAGATGAGGAATGCAGGAATGGCTGCAGGTAGATTATTCATTCAGATCCTGGTTTCTCTTGAAGCTCTGCTGACCACAGAGCAGCATGAGGGCAGTGAGTTCAGGTGGCAAAACCTGAACTCATTGCCTGAAAGTCTATTTACTGATGGAGTGAATGCCCTGAAACCAGAAAGTGGCTTTGATACCTGAAGCAACTCAAGTAGTTTTGAGATAATGGTCAGTGAAACACAACTCTTTTTTTGTTCTTGAGAAAGAAGCTGCAGGAATTTTTGCCTGGAGCTGTTATCAGTTGTTTTGAGGTTTATGCTTTAGAAGCCAACGAGGGAAAAGAGCTGAAGGGGAAAACATATAGGGACATCTGTCACATTTGACAGTGTAATGCGCACTTGACTTTTGAAGGCCAGTGTTTGTTACTCAGACTTCAGACATTTATCCACCAATTTAAGCTTAAAATAGCTAGTGGCTCCAGGAGTGAGCCACACAAAAATTATGTCCTTGTGGCCAGCATGCATTAGTATGCAGAAGTCTAAAACACCACACATGATTAAGAGAATAAATTTGCCTATTCATACTGACACTTGTGGTAGGGAATGTTAGAAAGAAAAAATATAAATGCACTTGTTGAGAATGCAATAAACCAAAGAGAGGTTAAAAAAAATAATGCTAATTGAAATTAAGTCCCGTCTCTTATTTAAGATTCTAATGGCTGAGTGTGTTAGTATCTGAACATTAAATAAAAGTATTTAAAACTTAAACACAGGTATGTTTAAAATGTTAGCCTATACAGGAAATATTGCTGCAAGAGGATAACTATACTGTGGCCAGATTGACCTTGGACTGTCAAGCTGGTCGTAAACTTAAGTAACAACCTAGCCTCCTTGCCTGCTGAATTGTTTCTAATAGTCATATTTTCTTTCAGATATGCTGATACAAAAGTAGAAAGTACTTTCTAAATGTATTTCTTTATTTCAGGCATATTTTTATAGGCAAATAGGAAAGTATATGACTTAGAGGTCGAGATGAACTAGGGAATAAGAGTACATAAAAGATGTCTACCAAACCTAACACCACCCCCCAACCTAAAAATGCTTTGGTTTTGAAGTCCTTTGCAACTTCTACAACACACATCTCATTTTTGCACGTCAGAAGTTAACTAGTACAGCCAAGTTTGACTTCAGAGCTAGAAAAGTATCTCTGAACAATTCAAGTGACTAAATAGCGAAATCCTTTTTCAGTGTATTTTTGGGTGGTGATAGTTTTATTCATGACTGATTTTTTAAAATTTTCTTTTGCATTAATCTGGATATTTTTTCAAATTAAGAAAGTAGCCAAATTTTTCAAATTAAAAAAAGTTACTCTTTCATTTTCCCTTTTTTTGCACTGTGCCAAAAAAAAAAATTTCGTATGAGATATCTTGTTTGCTCTCTTGCACTATGGATTGTTGTCAAGTTGGCACAGGACTTGGGAACATTAAAGAAAGAATCTTGTGATTCCCAAGAATGTTGGAGTTTAAGAGATTAGCATTATTTTCAGACAAAATGAGTGGGTGATCAGCGTGCGAGTAATTTGGAAGTGACACTATTTCACGGAGCTGTGGAATATGAAGAGAAGAGATTGGATGGGTTGTAATGTCAGAACCCACTTATTTTTCCTACACTTACATTCCATGCCTTGCTGCAAAGGGCAGAATGGAAACAGACCAGAGAATAAATTACTGTCCTTCATTCTGTGCACCTCCTTGAGCACCCTTCCCACAAAAAACCCAAAAAACAAACCCCCAAAAAGTTGCCTTCTAGTTTTTGAGGTTTTTTGGTGATGGAGTTAGAGCAGTTAGATACAAGGAAACTGCCAAAACTACCAACACTGTGAAGAGAAATAATTACTTTTTAAATGGCTTGTTGCATTGCCCAACCCGGTTATATGGTTACTTATTAGCTTCTTTGTGGTTTAAAGAATATTAAGATGATAGTTTTATGAAGTTCAATATAAAAACTTCATATTTTTTACCCAATAGGAATCAAATCTTAGTTCTAAGATGTTTGTCTGTTACCTTTAACGTCTCAAAGAGAAGCATTTAAAAGCTCCATTTTCATGAGAAACTTATGCAAATGTTGGTTTGAGAGGTATTTTTTCCAAGAGGTAGTTTTCTTCCTGAGGTTTTACAGGATTTTGTTGAGTTTATTTTTAACTTTACTTTTATGAGGAAAGGTATAGAAGATAAATTCTAAGAGTTTACTCAGAGACCTTTAAAGTATTTTCCCCATCTTCTTTTGCAGTCTATTTTGTGCCTGTTCAATTTATTCAGGATTATATTTGTTGTCTTCCAGGATGAGAGTCTATTTGCAAGATAAACAAGCAATCCATTTAATATAACTGTAGGCCAGATAATGGGACTTCTGTGCTATTACTATTGTATGGATTTACTTACATGATTTCATTTAATATCTGCCAGAATTGCATAGCTGTATTTTCACGAGGGTTTTTTCAGGCTTTTTATGAGACAATCTTGTGGTGAATGCATTGAAATGTATGTTTCCAGGAAACTTTATTTTCTTCAGACATATTGTTGATCACTTTATCGGAGATGGACATTGATTTTTTTCAAGAGAAGTGTTTGAATTTTTCCTCATACAGTTCTGGGAGATTTTTAGTATTGCAGGACAAAGCTTTCTGTCTGAATAAGCAGTGGAAATTGCTGTTGATTTCTAGCTCCTGAAATGAGAGATATGAACATCATAAAGCTTTCACCTATACTAATGGGGTTAAAAACATGTTGAATTATTCCTCAGGGTGAGCGTCTTTGTATTGTGGTAATGAAATTTTTTGAGAAACTTTGAATTACCAGGAAAGTACATGCTTCTAATTAAACAGGTAGGGTAAATTACTAAATTAGTGGTAAAAAATTCACATCCTAACATCTCAAGAATTTTATTTTTACTAGTTTCATTGTTTTTTTGTTACTGACAACCTATTCTTTCCCCTGTTTTCCTCACAACTTTCTTCCTTGGCCTAATCTGTCTTTGAAGTCAACATCTGATCTCTTGAGACAGTAGTGTATTATTTAAGTCAGCATCTATCAAATCATCTATCTGAGCTATCAGTTCAAAATTTAGCTAAGCCTTTGAAATATATCCTGACAGGAAATCTTCAGTACTAGGGAGGTTTATTTTATCCAGTTAAAAAATTTTCAGAAAGGTTGATGGATATATGTGTGTGAATAAGAAATCTGTGCATATTGTGATTGCTAACTCAAGTATGCTTAAGCCTTGTTTACCTAAAATTTTTATGTGTGAATAAATAACCATGGACAGCAAAGTGTTATTAGTCTCCTCTGTGCTCTGCAGTATCACTGAATGTATTCTTTCTTTTCTGTGTGGCAGGAGGAATGCCAGAACTATATCCGAGTGCTTCTTGTTGGAGGCAACCATCTCTTCACCTGTGGAACCAACGCATTCACTCCAATCTGCACCAACCGCACGGTACGAGTTAAATGTTTTGCCCCACGAGCTGAAGTCCCTGTTCTGAGCCAGCAGATTAAAAGGCAGAGCATGTTGTGGCTCACAACTGGCTATTGTACTGATGAGTGAGCTGATGTGTATAAGGCTGATTTAGGTGGTGGCAGGCCAAATAGGAGAGCTCACCAATCTCTTTTTGCAGTCTTTTCCTCAGCTATGGGAGATGCAGCGCGATGAGCAGCTCAGTTGCTCCTACATGCCAACTTTTATGAACCTTGGGTGTTTATAAGACTTCTGCCACTGCCAGGTCTGATTGGCATCAATTGGTTTAGTTATAAAACGTGGTTGTGCAGCTACATACTGTGTATGTGTAGTTCTGGAGAAATGAGAGTACCTGTATTAGTGATTTCTGACTGGTGAGAATGAGAAATCTTGACTGAGAAGATCTGTCATTCTGTTTTCAAGAAAAGCCTGATTGTAGCATCAGTAGTACTCAAAATAAGTATCAAAATGTCACTGTTTGGACTAGGCTGCCTCTTTTTTTCAGGAGGGGAGAAACACTTAAATACAAAGAATAGCTGTATTACTAAAAATCTCCTTGGTAGATTTATTATATTTAAACCCATTGTACCTTTATTTTCAAATAGCATATTAACATCATGCTGCGGTTTATGGCTGAAAGTCTTTGGGCTACTAAATCAGAGATGGTTCTGCTGAGTTGGAAAGCTCCTTTTGTTACTCTCATTTTTCATGTGAGATTTTTTCCTAAAACACACCAGCAAAACAAATAACAGGGTTTTTTTTGTTGCTGTTGTCTGCTACGGTGAATGCCTTATTGATTCTGGCAATCACGTTTGGTTTTATTTTTTGTAATAACAATCTTTGCAGAGATAACTAATGTCTGAGCCCCTTCTAATAGAAAACCTTTAGGAATGGTGGATGATGATTGACATGCATGCTTTACATATCAAAGTGGCAGAAGTGAGACCTGGCAACATTACAATAAGACTTTCTATATGAGACAATTTCGTATTGATGTACAGGTCGGCTTATCTCTGTTGTACGATACTGAAGCAGGTAACAGGTGTTTGTCATAGGATTTTGCTCAGATTGATGCAGCTTGGCTGAAAAGATAATTTTCAGGTAATTTTAATCCCTTTTTCTAATTCTTTTACAGTTAAGCAACTTGACAGAGATACATGACCAAATCAGTGGCATGGCTCGTTGTCCCTACAGTCCCCAGCACAACTCCACTGCTCTTCTCACTTCCAGTGGAGAATTATACGCTGCTACAGCCATGGATTTTCCAGGAAGGGATCCCGCTATTTATCGAAGTCTGGGAGCCCTTCCTCCTCTCCGAACTGCCCAGTACAACTCCAAGTGGCTGAATGGTGAGTGCTGATGGACTGTGAGACTCATCTTCTTTTACCTCATGTTCATCATATTCATGGTATTGAAATTCCATTCTGAGAATATGAATGTTTAGGAATATTGTTTATTTTAAATTGTAAATTGCTTTGTGCTTTTCTTATCTATTATTTTACTAGTGTAAGTATTATGGAATTTAGTTAATAGAGCTGAAGTCTGTAGAACTGCCCTTAAATATGTAAGTCGTGTTTGGAGACACAAGGATGAGCTGCACTTAGAGTGCTCTTACATGGCAAAGCTGAGTCAGCTTTGAGCAGCAGCTTGCATTGAGCATTCTCTTCTGAGCACCTCAGAAACTTAAGGCAGAAAATAAACAGTTCAGGATGCACTGAATTCTCAGGCTTTCCCTGCAGGTTCCAGCCTTAACAAGCAGAAAAATTCAGCTTTCAAGCTGCTTAGGTGGCAGACTGGTATTTTTGACACTTATTATAGCCAAAGGATGGGGAATAGTTTACAAAACATATCATTAAATGTTTTATGTGTTTAGCAGTCAATTTTGTGTCATGGGTGTTAATGACCTGATGAGGATTTCCAGCTGGGAGAAGCTGTAAACAGATAGGTATTCCTGAGATATGACAGACTGAGTTGCCTTATTTTTTTATAAAAAAAAAGGAAGCAGATTCTTCTAAAATGAAAATTATTACTAAACAAAAAGTGTGAAATTATGTATATTATAGTTTGCCCATGCCTGTTCCAGAAAAAAAAAAAATTCATAATGCATTCTATGTGACACAGCAGTCACTATTCCTACAGCAGATTTCATGTTATGATGGGATTATTGTCATGTTTGAAATTAAATACAAATATAAATCCTTCTAGTTTCAGAACATTTGGTCAGCTGCAAGTAAAAGACTTTATTTTGAATATATCAGTTCTCATATAATGTGAATGCTGAACTGTGCTTCTACGATTGGTATATTTTACTTGAACAATGAACCCACGACAGGTAGCTTGCAGAAATTTGTGACCTTCTCTGAAGGTCAGATGATTTTAGAATGTTAATTAACAATAACAACAACAAAATCCTAAATTGTGTAGAACATAACAGAATTTTAGCAGTGCAAAAGAAGTGAGGGGAAAAATGAACTCATTATATATATATATATATATCTCTGTTAAGGCACCCTTTGTCCACTCAGCTTGGTATTGGAACTAATTGCTGTGCCACACCTGTGTGCTTTTGTCAAAGGGGAAGAAGTCTTCACACAGAATTTTCAGCTTAAATGGATATTTTTATGCCGAAGGCACACTAAAATTCCCTCTAGACTTCTCTAATTAATCATATTCACTGTATTCACATTTTGTCTATTAAAAGCTTCAGATGTACTTATACATTCTCCGTTAGAGTTCATTCTTCTGCCTCAAAGCTGCTTATAATTAAGTTACCAGGAAACTGTAGCTTTTATCTTTGGGGAGGAAGAACAAGATGAGTTTTGTAATTGGAGCCAGTTAAAGTAAGCCAAATAAAAGACTGAAAGCAGCCCAGTTAACTATATTAAAGGAAGGGGGAATGTTTTCTGGGGTAGCTAGGAGTGGGGGATTCATCTGCTCTAGTTGGGGATTCATCTGCTTTTTTGTCAATTAGCATGCTTCAGTGCCAAGAAACTACATTAGTTTTTCAGTGCTTGGATTGAAGTGAAGGTTTTTCTGCTTTCACTGAGAAAGTAACACAGATCAATAATCCCGCAAGAAAACTAAGGCATCAACTGGAATGGAAGCTCCCTAGTCAATATCTGTTGAGCAGCAGTAGCTCACAGTTACTATAATTCAGCCTCATTTGAGGTGTTCATGTTTATGCACGTGTGTCTGTCGGTGTTTCCAATTCAGAGTTTTCCTCGGAAGCACCCTGTTTTTTCTCATGTGGATTTTCTGCTCTGCAAATCACGTTGGACCAAATCAAATCATCTCTGGGGGCAATGGCAGCACTCAGAAACATAGTTGATTATCTCGCTCTGTGCTTTATTGCTATGCAGTAAAGACATTGTTGGTTTTAATGGCTAGCGCAGCACATTCAGCGATCTTCAATACCATCAGTCAGGCAAAAAGGACATTCCTATATGCCTAGGCAGTCTGCCCTTGGTATTCACTGTACGTTTTGGTGCAGGATCTTTACTTGAAAAGCTCTGAATCTTCATCACAGAAGAAAACTTGTTCCTGATCTTACTTGTCAGAAGGTATGTAACCACAGGAACAATGATATACAGTGTGGGAGGGGAAAATGGAGCTGATGTGTCAGGTAGCTGGGGTGAGATGCCGTATTACCATGATGTGGTTTCAGCTTCTGGAATCACAGATTTCACAAATAAAATAACATTTATGTTGTTGACCTGACTTCCCGTTTGTTCTGGTTCAGCCAGAGTCATGTATTTATTACTGGGTCCTGCCTTCTACTAGAGGCTTGAGAGGCTTGAAAGCAATCCACATCAGCTGAGTACATAAGTTAGCAGCTGTTTACTGAGCATCATTCTGATCAGTTGCTTAACATTAGTAGATTATAGAGAAATCAGTGAACTTTCATTTCTGAATTATCATTTTTTTCATGCACACAACACTCAATTATCTGGGGGGACAAAGAGTTGGATAGTTCAGTTAAAAGTATTAATTATTCAGCATAGGTGGAAAAGTAAGCTACAGAAATATGCTGAGAGAGTATAACTGAAGGGTAAAAGGAAAATTAATGTGAAGCACAAAGATTTTGAACAAGGACAGTTCCAAAAAGGGAGATGGACTGCACAGCAACACCGCCGTCACAGGAATCTTATTTTTGACTGGAGCTAGTTATTGTGGAGCCATCCTTGAGGCTCTCTGAATATACTCTTTGTTCACCTACTAGACAACATGCTTCAGGATTTGATTCCTCTGAATTTTGTCTGGTTTAAAAATAAAAGTTACAGGTATCTGTAGACTTCCTTAAAGTTTTCCTATTTTGGAAAAATTTAGAATGTACAAAGTCACATCTTCTTCTCTGATGGAAGAAAGAAGCATCTGGTTGTAGTTATTGAACTTATTCTCTTTTAACATTTACAGCAGCACTCTGTTCAGCTCTTGAATATCTCCGAATATGATCGCCAGTTACTTTTTTTTTTACTTCATAACTTCCCTCTGCTTCTAGAAAAAGAAATTATTGCTCTGTTTATCCATGATATTTCTGTCTTCCTGGTGCTCCTATAGGCAACATCAAATGCAGCTGGCCCAAAGGCAGTGAGCAGGTTTTTGACCACAGTTGTAACCATGCAGAAATTCTGCTTGCCTCCGTGAGGAGATGCCATTGAAGCACCAGGCTCCTGTAGTGGTAGGACCTGAGGCACTCACCTTAGTTCAGCAGGGGTTGGGTTGCTCACAAAGAATTTATCAACTCTTTGCAGGGAGAGACCCTGCGTTGTCCTCTTGCCAGCCCTGCCAGTACTTTGTAACTCTGTCACTGTTACTCAGAGGGAACATGATCACCCAGGGGAGCTAACAAGGGCTGCAGACAAGCGCTCTTCCTGTCCAACAGCCCGGCTGGCTGCAGGACGGGAGGTCGGCAAATGTGAAATAGAGAACCCAACTCTCCCTCCCATTATGTCATATTTTGGCCTTCTCTTTTCCCATGTAGAGGAAAATGTAATGACTGAAGTTACTCACATGATTATGTATATATGCACAAAAAAATGAAGAAGGTGGAAAGATTGCTTACCAGTAATTTACTCTGTAAAGAGTCCTGTTCTGCTACGTATTCTCCTTTCTTTTTCTCTCTGAATCCATGTTCAAGTGCTTCTATGCTTAAGAGAAACAATTAGAGGTGATAGAGCACACACTGAGGATTATGTCTGAAGCACACATCTCTTCCACTGATTTCTTCTCCTGACCAAAGCAGTCAGCAAGACCTTGAGCTTCAGCCAGCTGCTCAGGTCAGTAAAGGGCAGCATGGTGCTGGAACATTTTAAAATTTCCCTTGTAGTGTTTCACAGAAAGAATAGTCTGCCTCAGCAGTCTGCTTTGGACATTATTAAGTGAAAAAAAATAAATTATTCTTTCATTAAGCTGGCATGCTGTCTGTTTCAGTATCTTTAAGCTCTCAGTGAAACAATGTTTAAATCATGTCTGGAGTTGATATACTTATGGTATGCTTCTAATTAGACTTTGCCGTAGAGTTGATCTGCAAAGTGCAGCAGGGGCAGAATTCATCATAGTTTGCTCTACAGAAGAGAAGAAAATGTAATAGTTGTATTTGCAGTCCACAGTTTCAGTGTGTCCAGATTGGCAAGGAAAAACCTTCACTGTTTAGACTTAGAAGCCTCTTCTGTAGCCCAACATTTACAGTTAGTAAAGGTATTACTCCTTTCAATACACCTCTTTAAATTACTGAATGTCTGATCTGATGCCTCAGTGTGAAAATCTGGTTTAGTCTATAATGTCTGTTTGATTTCCTCAGCCAATAAAGGGCAAAAAATTTAGGAAAAAAGAAAAGGAAATCCCTTTCTGTTTCATCTCATGGAGAAACACTACAACATTTGGTTTCATAATCTGTCCAGTGTCTTTGCTTACAATTGCATGGGTCTCCAACTATCTTGAAATGATTGCAGCTGTTTTCTTTACCCTAGACATGCAATGATAGATGCTATTGGAACACATGAAATAAATAAAAACTGTGTTCTGAATGTCATGACATTTCATCAGTGGGCAGACCATAGATAATTAAAATGTAATCCTATATCAGATGTAGCCCCAAACCAGAATAAAATAAAATAATAAAATAAAATCTCTTGCAAATTAGAAGCCTTACCATCAGAGGAGAGGAGTGTTTGGATTGTTCTGCTTTACTGGTAGACATAATATTACCATTTTTCCTCTTGCTGTCCTGAGCATTTGGTTATTAGATACTCTTACTAAAATGGTTCTTCTGAGATCACTTTCTTAAAAACATTAACAAAAAGCTTATTAATCAAGAGCAGATATTTTTAGTCTTCACAAGTAATAGTAAGAGTAAAATTCTTACAAAGGTGGTTTGGTTAGTGGGGTTTAATATAGCTCTGAATCAATTCCTATTATTGTTTGTTAGCAGACTTTTATTGTAACTTTTGCTGCTAGCAGGATAAGTAGAGAGAATTTATGATCTAAGAACAAAAATTAATTCCTTCAATTTTGTTTTTAAAGATTAATGGAAATGGCTATAATAATTCAGTGTTATCCTTTAGTTTTTCTGGGTTTTAATGAAAAGCCTTGTAATTACCTAGTGGAAGCTTTTCTTTATTATGTAATACTCCATGTAGCTCAAAACCAGTGTGTGCTTGAATATGCAATGTACTCTTTCAGATAAGAGACCTGACTGAAAATACACTAAGCATATTCTACCAGTTGTTGCTTATTTTGCAAGAAGATAAATAATTACATTTCTTTGGTTGTGCCACCCACGAGGTTGGTTCTTTTCTTTTGTGTGTATCATCATTTTTGCCAGTGTCCTAAAGTAGGAGAGAAAATACCTGCTGGTTTTGAAACCTATCCTTAGACTTCTTCACTGGAGCAGCTACCAGAGGAAAAACTTGAGCAGTTAAGCTGTGTTTTTCCTTTCCAATTTGTACATCTCCCCAGTGGCAGTGACAGAGTAGGAGAGCAGTAAGTTGGTGTGAGATGGAGGTGCCTCCCCTGATTTCCTTTTTTCCAGTGCCAGACTAAGTTATAGCATTTCCTTAGCATTTCCTTCATAGCATTTCCTTACCTGTTTGAAATGGTAGAGACAAGAAGCACTACCCATGTAGTTGGGATATATTTACTTCTTATCTACCCTAGGTAAAACAGCAAGGTCCACCTTCCATTTATTAGAAACACCAGGAGACTGTTGAGGACAGAGTCTGTTCTTTTATATCTCATCTCGCCTGCTTATGTCAGGTGCCAGTCAGAGAGGCTGAATGAGGAAGGAGGACACTTCTGCAAGCAGATCATCTGTTCCCAGCTGCGAAGAGGCACAACAGGAGCATGAGCATCATTAATGCACGAAACTACGATACACAGTGGCCCAGAGAGAATGAAAGAGTTTAGGACTGAAGTGCATCTCAACCAGGGGAAGGTGGAAAATTTCAAATTTCAGGGAGCATGAATAGATGAAAACCAGCATTTATCAAAGACAGGAGGAGAATGAAAGGTCACCTGAATATAAGAAATAAAGTCTTTGCTGTGCAAGTAACTGTGCACTGGAACAGACTACCCAGAGAGGTTGTGGAGTTTCATTCACTGGAGATATTCAAGAACAGTCTGGGTACGACCCTGTCCAATTTGCTTTAGGATGGCCCCACTTGAGCAGGGAGGTTGGATCAGATGACCCGTTCTAACCTGACTCATTCTGTGATTCTGTGTGATCCTATGACAGAAATACTGGAGGTAGAGATGGAATTTCAACAGCAGACATACCAAGCCTTAAGGTGGAGGGGGAAGAGGATGATTATGAAATTGGTTTCCTTTTTGTTATGGAAAAAAAAAAAAAAAGGAAAAAAAGAAAAAGGAAAAAAGGAGCAATTTGTAGTGGGTTGATGCTGGCTGTATTCCAGGCACTCACCAACAAAGCCTCTCTGTCACTCCCCTCCACAGCTGGATGTGGGAGGGAAAATATAACGAAGGGTTCATGAGATAAGAACTGGGAGAGATCACCTACCAAAAATTATCATGGGCTAAACAGGTTCAAATTAGAGATATGAATTGAATTTACTGCTAAAAAAATCAGAGCAGGATAATGAGAAGTAAAATAAAACCTTAAACTCCTCCACCTTCCCCCCACACCTCTCTTGTTCCCAGCTCTACCTCCTCCCCCGGTGGTGCAGGGAGACAGGGAATGGGGGTTATGGTCAGTTCGTCACCCATGGCTTCTCCTGCTGTTCAGGGAGAGGAGTCATTCCCCTGCAGCACCTTGGGGTCCCTCCCACGGGAGACAGTTCTCCATGAACTTCTACAGCATGAGTCCACCCCAGAGGCAACAGTTCTCCCCCAGCTGCTGCAGCGTGGGTCACTCTTTCACAGGGTGCAGCCCTTCAAGGACAGACTGCTACAGCATGGGGTCTTCTTTCCACGGGCTTTCCATGGGGTCACAGACATGTCTCAGGCATCCACCTGCTCCAGTGTGGGCTCCTCCATGGGCTGCAGATGGATCTCT